>OV651821.1:40935400-41230400 GCA_927349885.1 Psylliodes chrysocephalus
ACTATTATTTACAAAATAAAGTAAAAACTAAGTAATAATGATGAGATATCAAAGGGGTGAAAACAATAAAAAAAAATTAAAATATAAGAGAATTGTTAGTAACTGAATTAATTGAATTAGCTACGAAGTTAATGATAAAAAGTGATGAGTGAAACTGCAATCTGATTAATCAGAATTGCCAACTTAAATTCAAATCGTTCATCCTAGTACCTAGAGCTTTCTAATAATAAATGACAGTGGTTGCTATTTATTTTTGTTGAGATAGCTGGCCCATAGGGAGTTGATGGGGAGAGTGATGTATTTTGTCATTTTAGTTCCCTTTTGTATCCCACAACCAGTTTTAAGAATTTGGTGATATGTCTATCTATCTGAATTAGGGTGTGGTTCAAGACTCGTACTAAAACTCTAGATTTGTTGTACCCCTCACAGTTTTTACACCATCAGGTTACTAATCTTAATAAGTTCAAGAATACATCTGATGAGCGCTTGCGCGATTTCTTTAGGTTTCGAAAATTGTACTCCGAAGTGCTATTCTCGTTTCCATTTAAGGTTCCGGAAAAAGCATAGTATGTGAATAGGAATTTCGTCCTGCTCTTTACATATTTTACATAGACAGTCATAAGATATCCCTAAGAGATTGAAATGTCCAGTAAAAAATCCTATTAGGACCTTTGGTTCTTTTCTGCTAAGATTCAAAAGTTGATTTTGTCTGTTCTTGGATGGACCCTCAATGAAAATTATGGACTGCCTAAGTCCAGGAAGTTCCAACCAAAGCCTAAAGTGTTCTATATTCATCCATTCTGTTGGCACCCATTTAACATGTTGATGTGAAATACCACATGTGGGTTATAGTCCAATTCAAGCTTTCTCAGCTCCCTTCCTGGCTAAGAGATCTGCTTTATCTTTTTCCAATCCTTTCTCATATCCCGCCAGCTATTCAAGAGTGATCTTGTTACGTTCTGCCAGGACCTGGAGAGATTGTTGGCAATCAAATATTAATTGCTGTTCTGTCCTTTGCAGTGCTTTGATAGCTGCCTGATTGTCTATCATAATACAGGTTTTTATCTCTAAAAAAGTCATTTAGCATAATCTTGGTGCAGGTATTTATTGCTGTTACTTCAGTCTGGAAGACCGTGTTTAGTTGACTTAGTATCAGACTAAAGGTACTCCCTTAATTTGCATGGTAAATCGTAGCTCCTGTACTGTTTTTCATCTTCGACCATCTGTATACCATATTAATTTATATGATTTATATTTACATACTTTTTCGATATTAGTATTTCCATATTTTTTCAGTTTTTGGCCCTTTCTGGTATTTAAATATTAAAAGGTTTCTTAAAGTCATAATTAATAGGTGTTCTATCCGATGGCAACCTTAATACCGAATTTTGTTTAAATTTCTCTATTATCATTGCATGGTGTCCTTTTCTCGAAAATTTTCATCAAAATCTATCAGTGCATAGCATTTATGCTGCCGCCATATTCTCCTTCTCCAACACAAGATACAGTAGCTCAATTGCTAAAATGGACGTAGTTATAAATGCCTCTGTTATTACTAGATAGGCCAGTTTTGCACCTTATCTAATTTTCTGGTTTAAGCTCCCATGTATGCCCTACCATCCGTCTACAGTCCCATAGTATTTTTACATCTTTTTCTGTTGGTTTTTCTATATGGCTGCTTGTTATTGCTTGTTATTAAGAGTGAATCCAATATATTTAACGTTCTTTGCCATATTTAAATGATGCTGCCACGTATAAAGCCCCTTCATTCCTTGAAGGTTGCTATCTCTAGTAAATGCAACAATAAAAGTTTTCGTCGGGTTTGTGGATAATCCCTTTTTTTAGGATATTTTATTTTAGGATATTTAATGCTTGCTGCATCCTTTCAGAAAAAACAGTCTCAAATTTATCATTTAATATGGTGCTTGTGTAGTCTCCAAATGCATGCGTATGTAGGTTTTATTCCTCTAACTTCTATTAGAGGTCATAAATCACTAAGGTCCATATGAGTAAAGATTAATTATCTTCTGCAGGCATACCTGGTTAACTAAGATCTCTATTGTTGTGTTAAAGAGATTACTGGTAAAGGTGTTCTATGATCAAGCACTAACTCAACCCACTGCGTACTGCATTGTGCTAAGCCACGTCTATACATAATATCCTAGTCCTAGTCAAATCAAAGGCTCTTTCTATGTCCAGGAAAACTCATAGTGCTAAATCTTTGCTTTTTAATGCTTCTTCAAACTTTTAATCTAGCCTTTGTATGGCTGCATTTCAAGACTTTCCAGATTAGTAGGCAAACTGGTATCGATATATAGGGTAATCTCTTAAAACATCGTCCCTTAGGAGAAATGATGTTAAGCGATTGATCTAAAAGATTTGGTCTTCGCGCAAGACATTTTCCCAGGTTTGAGAGTGAAGACAAGTGTTTTCCAGCTTTGTGGAAGATATCCCAGGGCTTTGCTAGCTCAAAATAGTTTGCAAAGTCGTCTCTTCATTACCTCGTGGTCCTTTTGTAGAAGGGTCAGGATTATACTATTTGGTCCAGCTGTTTTGTAGAGTTGAAAGGAATTTACCGTCTATGAGTTTTGTTTTGTTTACAATTGTATTTGCAAAAGACCAGTTTGTTTTTGAGTCTCTAGAAACTAATGCCTCGATACTCCTGTCTCTTGGTCAACGATAATATCACATTCATGGAATTTTTTGAGATATAGCTATTATGAGTTTTTTAATCGTCACTCCATAATATATCTTTAATACCTAAGATATTAGAATTTTATAATATGCACAAAGCTTCTATTCAGTGACAGGCGGCCAAATAAATTAAAAGTAATACTGACCTAAGTTTTATAGTAAATATAGTAGGTATCTAAATTATTTGCATATTCAATAATAAATAATGAGTTAAAATATACGAACTCCAGTAGATACTACTTTCACAAAAGAGTAATATTTAAAAAATTTAAATTCAACATAGCGAGGGTCACATTGCAGGAGTGCAGGAGTGTTTATTTTGCATTTTAGTTATTTTAGTTATTTACAGTCAATGTGAACAGAACAAAATTTGTTATCTACCCAAAATAATTTAAACGATTTAATTTGGACAATAATATATTGATATTTGGGCTCTAAGTACTAATCCCAAGTATAAAATGGGAAAATTTATAAAAAATCATGTAAAAAAATATAAGAGGTATTGCACTTTGACCCTCGATAGTCCGTCTTCAGAGTAGATACTATCCAAAGAAATAACGCCAGCCATATCTACGGAACAATTTATTGTACGTATCTTGAGTTACAGGCCGTATCTTACAGCCAACAACAACAATTAGCAACTTTTCTTGTTTAACCATTTGGTACTTTTGGAATACAATTAATATCTGCTTAAAATAAAAATTAGGAATAAAAATAAATCTAACAAAATTAAATCTTTACTTAGAAAATTAATTAACATTAAATATTTCCATTTAACACTGATACTCCTATGGATATTTTCAATACACCCAGCAGATGATGACGAGCTTGTCGCCATGTTACGCCAATACAAACTGTTTTCTAACTTATTTTTTAACACGGCATGATGACGTTGGTAGCTTCACAACAAATACACTTTTATGAATGACTAGTTGGCGAGTGTGTCAGACCGAAACGAACAACATATAATGTACATATCAGGCAGAGATCGCTGTCGCTTATTGTGTTTAAATCTGTTTTTGATGTATGTAGTGGTGCAAACAGAAGTCGTATCAATGCTGGCTGTTATGTTATGTACATATTTCTATTACATTTCGTAAGTCATTGTAAGGTATACTGTTCGTTATGAAAATTCGATACTTGTAATAGGCATCTAGCTTAATATGTAAGTCGGTGTTTCTAATTATTAATATCTCTATTGTAGGATGTTAAGAGCCTTGATAATTGAGAGGTTTATAAAATGGTCTGCCAGGTTAGGGAGCGCAGGTTTGCATCCTGCAGGGGTGCACAGTTTGTTCTCAATTTGCTTTGGTTTCTTTTTACTTTAGGCTATTTAGGAATTTATTTTCATAAGTTTTTGGATCTTTCACCAACATGTAATAGCACGTAGTGTATTTTCCTGAAAATGGAATTATTTAAGAAAAGATCGGTAATAAAATATTTGCAGAAAAAAATTGTGGGCCATTTCAGTTCATTAAAATACGATATTAATATAAAGTGAAACTAATGTATTATAATGTGATGTAGTGAAATGCTGTACCTTCAAGTGTAGAGAACCACCAGTTACGCTGACTACTGTTGAAAATGTTAAAACAATTTTTTATTTAGTGCTGGTAGATCGACGCGTGCAGATTGGACAAACTGTAAAGAACACTGTTCTGTCATATCATATAATACACAGTGCAGAGACATAACTAGATACGGAAAAGTTAATTTAAAAATGTATTGGCGTAACAAGAAACAATTTTCGTAACCAGTTTATTATTATGGATGGATCAATGAATCACCGTCACGATCCTACAACTATAGAGCAAAGTAAATAGTTGAATGACCTCTAACATAGTTGACTGGAAAATGGTTTTAAATTTGTATCAATACCGTTGAGTGCCTCGGTGCCCGGAACAAAGTTACTTGGATTTGTGTTTCGGGTGAAAGTGGTGTAAATGGCAATGAAACAGCTGACGCATTCGTTAAAACTGAATAGTAATGCCTAGGACTAGAAGTATTTCTTGGCACTGCAAAGAGCACTGCCAATGCATTATTTTAAACTGGACAAAAGATATGAGTAAAAGCCATGTACTGGAGATATATCTTGGGATTTACTTATTTAAGCCGTTTATATCCAGAACTACTATGAATACCTCTGTTTAGATCCAAGAATGGAGTAGAAAGGATCGATCTATTCTTAAGAACTGAAAATAGGACATTGTCGTTTAGGTAACCACATGAGAAGGATAGGTCTACAATAAACATCGAACTATCATTTCTGCAGTGTGGAAGACGAATCGGTAGTATACATTCTATTTACCTGCCTAACCTTGGAGATAAATAAGTTACAGTTCTTTGGCAATGGCATTCCCCTACTGAAGTCTACTGATAAAATCAAGTCTTACATAACTTAACGATGACTTTCATCAAAAGGTTTGCTTTTCATGGTGAACTATAATTTGCGCATGAGCTACAATATTTGAGTAGTGAGCTACTGTTATTTAAAATTATTTCTATATTACATGATGCGTTAAAAGAAAAGACATAGAAAGTTGCACAAAGGTGTGCTGTTCCATAAAGACAATGCCCCTACAGTTCTTGTATCTGCTATTCATTAAGAGGGATTTATGCTGTTCCCGAAACTGAGTGATCATTTTATAAGAAGTAAATTTTCAAGGGTAATATACCAAGACCTTGATAATAGCTATTTTTGGTGAATCTAAATTTCCAGAATATTTTAATATCAATTTGATGAGACATCATTTTAGGCCTTAATAATCTGATTAGAGTCCGAGAGCTTTAGCTCGAGGGCTTTAATCAATTGATACTAATGCCAAAATTATGTAGAATATGTGTAGAAAATATTCAAGAAATTTAGCAATTATTAAAAATAGCAGAATATTAATCAAGGTCTTGTTATATTTGGGACGACTATTTCACTAGACCAAATATCGACTATTTCTCTAGATAAATAGTCACTGATATTTGGTCTAGGGAGATAGTCAATTAAAAATGATGTTGTGTAGGCCGTTAATAAATACTTTGAATAGATTGGAAAACACTTTTTGAATGACATTTTGGAAATACGGCGCGAGTTCATAAGGATTACAAAAAAAATATGTTCAAAAACAAAGTAATTGTTGAAATATTCTTTTTATTATAAACAGGTTAGGAACAGAGTATAAGGATCAACACTCGTATATTCTTCAACACTCATACTTTAAAGTGGTAACCAATTACTTTTTCTAAAATCCCATTTTGTTCAATATAAGGTTGAATATTCTTTTTTTGTTTGGGAATGAACTTATTTTCCAATTTCGCTCGAAGCCATCAGAAAAAAGTTAAAAAATCCACTCGACCTACTACGTTTCGACTGTCAATAATCCTGATATAAAACTCTTCGGACTATATAATGATCAATGAAACTCACCGCAAACACGAAGTGAATTAGGAAAGTTTGCAACGTATCTGTTACATTTCCTGAAATTAAAACTCTTTCACCGTGGAAATATTGCTCTGGAATCAGACAGTTATTGGAGATAATATTACAGGTTTAAATTAAACCAACTAATATAGTTAGACTTATGCGAGAAACGAAAACGTGTTTATTTACTAGAACAGATGATATTTTTCGCTTGTATACCGGGTGTTTTAGTTGTATTGTTCCAACGCCATATCTCAGTTGTTTCAAAAAATTTAAATTCAAAATTTTAAATGATTTTTACAGACTCAATGCAATCGAAGATAAAAACCGGAACCTATTTTTTGGAATTTAAATAACACCCTGTATATTTAATTTAAAATTTAAATTCTACGCAAAATTTCCTTTTTAATAAATAAATTAGAATTGTTAGTTATAATAGTGCTTAAGTATTATATAAATAATTAGTAAGTCATAAATAAATTGCAAATAGTGTGTTTTAAATAAATAAACTATAAATAAATTAAATAAACGTTACATTGGTGTTACAAGTGGAACGGTAAATAAATAGTAGACAAAAATCGCTAAAAATCTGTGTGATTTGAAAGTGGCTGAAATGTGTTGAGAATTAGAGGATCGTGATCTGAAGACGACAGGGAAAGAAGCAGAGCTGCTTGAAGAAGCAATGGGAAGCGAAGGTTTGAATCCGGAAACGTTTCTATTTTCAGATGATGCGTCTTCTATAATTTCTTCGTTAGAAAGTCAAATGTCAACTATGAAAACTGATATTTCTTCTGATGTTTTCTCTCTAAAAAATAATATCTCCCCCTTAGAAACTAAAGCTTTTTCTGACATTACTTCCTTGGAAACTAAAGTTTCTTCCTGACATATCTTCTTTAAAAACCGTAATTTCTTTCGACTTGGAATACGAAATTTCTTCTCTAAAAAACAAAATCTCTGTTGATGTAGAAAACAAGATGTCTTCTGTAAAGAAGAAAATAAACAGATGGAAAAGAAGATAGAAGAACTGGAACATTCAGACGCGACCAAGGACGGTGAAATATACTGCCATGAGGTAGATTCAAAGTTGAAATTAGAAGAAGCTGTAAATTCTACTCGTGTTAAAGCCCCAACTTTCGACAGGAAAATGTCATAACCCAACTACCTTAAACAACTCGAAATGCTGCGAGAGCAAACGAATAGTCTGAGAGAGAGAAGGCAGTAAATTTGACCATCGCCCTTCGAGGAGACGCTTTAGATGTTCTTCAGACAATACCTGTGGAAGAGACGGATGATTTTAAACAACTCAAAAAGAGACTAAACATGCGATATGGCCACAAACACTTGCAACAGATGTACCGATTACAATTGAAGAATCGAAAACACAAACGTGACGAGAGCCTTCAAGAATTCGAATTAGATATTGCGAAGATGGTGCGATTTGCCTGACCATCAGCTACGGAATACATGATTAAATGTTTGGCTGTTTAAGCGTTTGTAGATGGACTTCGAGACCAAGAACACTTCGTTTAGCCCGTCACAAATCATTGGTCGATGTCTTGTCTGCTGCTCTTGAATATGAAGCGGCTACGCTGGATTCTGGTGAATACAGCGAAGTAAGGACTGTAAAAGAAGAAGAACAGGGAAATAAATTGGACCAATTGTTTCACATGATAAAAAAGCTTATTGAGAAGCACCCGAAGACTATTAGGTGCTGGAATTGCGTTGAAATGAGAAATGTACGCAAACGCCCAAAGAACACTACGAATCGAAAAACCGCGCCAGTGACTGTACAGAAAGGAGCGGTGTTGTCTAAAAGAAGTAAAACCATAAGAGTAACGCGGTTGCGAGGAACTGTAGAGAAAGCAACGCCTGTCATGGCGAAACCTTAGAAGCGCAATGAAGGTGTTGGTCAAGGAACTCTGAGTGCAAAGGGTTGGCCACATCTGCTGAAAAAGTTGTCAGCGATAAGTGGGCCCCTGTCAAACTAAGGGAAAAACAAGAGAAAAATCCCGTTTGATGAGACAATGGAAAGAGAAAAACCTTCGACCTACTTGGAAAGAAGTATCGAAACTCTCTCCAGTAGTTAAATCATATTGGGCTCAGTAGGACTCTTTTATACTGAAAGATGGCTTATTAAAGCGAGTACTTGAAAATGATGACTATTCCGAAAACAGAGGACAGTTGGTCATTCCAAAGACTGGAATAGCCGAAGTACCTCGTCAGTTACACGACAGTCCATCAGGAAGACATCTTGGTGTTAAGAAAACCCTACATAGAGTTCGTGAAGGGTTTTTTTGGATGAACAGTTTTGATTATGTAAAGAACTGGTGTAAAAAATGTACTAGCTGTGCTATGAGTAATGGACCTCAACGAAATAGAAAGGCTTCCATGAAGCAATACAACGTTGGTAGCCCATTTGGGAGGATCGCCTTAGATATTGCTGGACCATTTCCCGTAGTTATGGATTATTTTACAAAGTGGTTAGAAGTCTACGACATTCCAAATCAAGAGGCCGCAACTGTTGCAGATGTGTTAATAAAAAAAGTTTATCTTTTGATTTGGAGTGCCCTTGGAGATTCACAGTGACCAAGGCAGAATTTTTAAAAGCCAATTCTTCCGTGGAATCTGTGACAGACTAGGCATAAAAAAAACCAGAACTACGGCATTGCACCCACAATAAGATGGAATGGTAGAGCGAATGAATAAGACCATTAGCAAATATCTGTCAAAAGTGATTTAAAACCATCATCGGGATTGGAATCAGTATCTTTCGCTGTTTGCAATGATATAGATCCGATGTCAATGAATCAACAGGCCAAACATCAGCAAAGGTCCTGTTTGGGCGTCAGATGGGACTACCGTGCGATCTCGAGTTTGGATGCCGACCTGGAGAAGATGTAGCTGGTGAAGATTATGTGATTCAGTTACGAAGAAGAACGGACGATATGCATGAATTGGTCCGCTCGCATCTTCAAATCGCCAGCGACAGAATGAAGAAACGGTACGATACCCAAGCCACAGAAGAATGATTTAAGGAGGACGACAAAGTCTGGCTCCATAATCTAAAGATACAAAAAGGTTATCCTCCAAAGCTTCAAATGTCTTAGGAAGGTCCGTATCTCATCAAAAATAAAATCCGTGATGTTGTTTATCGTATTAGTACGATCTAGAACGGTAAACCGAAGGTAGTGCACCAAAACCGGCTATTTGAGGGTGACCATGACGAGGAAGAAGAAGTAAACCTGCTGCCAAAATCACCTGACCTTATCTTTGAAGAATTTATGGGTAAATATAAAGGTACCGGAAAAGCAATATAAGTTGTTACAACCGAGCAACAACAAGAGTTGCTTACGGTTTCTAAGGACTACTCGCTGGTCCATAGCACTTCCGCCAATATCAACAACGCTCGAGGTCTGGTATCTGTGTTTTGGAAGAAGTTTGGTCGATTACCAGATCTTCAAGATCAGTTACCAGCCCCTGGAAAAGCATTGAAACTTCAAGTTAGTTAATAACCATTATTAGTTAATTGCGATAATGTATCGACGTAGCGACGGTAAGCCGCGAAAATGTTCGATATCCATCGTAAATGACAGATAGCAGATAAGAAATATCGATTCTGGCTTTATGTTTTACCTATATGAAATGTAACGGAGCGGAATTTCCAAGTTTCAATAAATTCACCTGTTCTCGGTAATTTTGAAGATCTGTAATTAAGTTCTTTATTAGGGCTTAGAGTCTAGGGTCGAGGGCACTAACAAAACGCCGCACTAAGGGAATTAAGGTCAACATTTTCGACTTATGCTCTACGTCGCATTTTATTTATTATATAATTGTTATTGAAAATTGGGTCTCGAATACTGAAAGGTTGAGAAACGTTTCCTTATCAAAAGATATTTATAAATTTAGGTATTTATGCAATTCGTTTTATCGCCCTGTAGAATTGAAACAGGGACAGTAACAGGAAAATTATATTTAGCTTTTCTTAATAATTAGTTAACATGTACAAGTCCTCCAGTTTACGATACATTATTCTGAGTCACCCTGTATAATAATTTAAGATAAATCGATTCAATCTGTGACGCTAAAAGAAAAACGAAACAGAAAGGAATACGTACATAAATAATTTGACCGAATTATCTTCATCTTAACCAATGACCCGAGTAATGGCAAGCCCCATCTGTTGTTTCCCAAGGCGTCGCTAAACTAAACGTAGCTATTCACAGGGATGCCATTATTATTACCTAGTGACTCCCCGGTGCAAATTATGTCGAAGGTAAATTATTCTAAATAAATGAGCCGTACGGGAGCTGAGGTTTGCAGTTATATCTTGGCATTTATTTACTGTTTCTACAGTGTGGAAAAGCCCAATGGAATAAATTTGGTATTAAATAAATGGGGCGTGTTCGGAAAAACGCTCGGACAAGTCGATTGGTATTTTTAGTTGCGAATTTTTTTTAAGAAAAACTTTTTATACAAGATATGTCATGTAACAGTGACCAATACCAACTTTCTTATTTTAAATGCAACACCCTGTATATTTTCAATTTTTTGATTATTCAGAAAATTTTAGACATACTTGTTGTGCTATATCCTATATACCCAACTGTTTCGGAAATATTATGTTTTCTGACTTATTGTAAAAATTAACATTAATAAAATAAAATAATTTGATTACAGAAATTCGTTACAATACACTTAAACACTTACTAATACCCTGTATATTTTTTAATTTTGGGATTCTTCAGAAAATTTTAGACATACTTGATGTACTATGTCATGTACCCAACAGTTTCGGAAATATTAAATGTTTTTAGATTTATTGTAAAAATTAACATTAATAAAATAAAATAAAATAATTTGATTGCAGAAATTCGTTACAACACACTTAACAACTAATAAGTAATACTGTATATTTCTTGATAATGTAACAAAAAAAAACACATCTCAATGTAGGATTTGTTCAAAATGCTCGCCGTGAATATCTTGGCAACATCCTAATCTGAAACAAAAATGTCTTCTAACGTTACTTAACATCTAATCGCAAGCGTTATTCGTCTTCTTAAGTTAACTAGGTCGAGAGGTCTAGTTTTGTATATAATACTTTTGATATATCCCCATAAGAAAAAGTCTAATAATGTCAGATCAGGGGATCGTGGTGACCATTCTATCGATCTTCGCTTCCCTATCTACCGATTTGGAAATACTCGATTGATGTAATGATGGACATTAACTTGGTAATGGGGCAGTGCTCCATCTTGCTGAAACCATGTCATATTCGGTGGAACTTGTGGGTTTGCTGGATCAGGATATAAGTTCGTTAAAGTTGACACGACATTATTTTGGAGCAGGGCTAAATAACTATCGCCATTCAAATTGCCATCAATGAAAAAGGGACATATGATATGATCGCTAAAAATTACTGCCCAAACATTAATCGTTTCAGGGTATTGCGTAAGTTCTTCTCTTATCCTGTGAGGATTTTCCCTCAACCAATAACGGAAAGTTTGTCGACTAGCACGAAGCTTTGGCCAAAGTATCCATCAACAATGTGGTCACCTTAAGATGGATCAAAAATCACGCCACTTCGAAAGGTTACCGTCTTGCTGATTCACTAGCGAAGAAAGCAGCCAACCAAATACTTTTTGGACCTGGCCCTTTTATTGGCCTGACAAAATCGGTAGTGACAGACCTAATCAAAGAACATCCCACATAACATCAATGTTCTATGAATATACCAAGAACGTTCTGTTTAAGTTCTTTTTAGTATATCCTTTTAGAATGTTCTTAGAACATACTTAGAATATAATTTGAAAGTATATTCTAGAAAGTATATACTGAGTACGTGCCTTAAAAGTATATTCCAAAAAGTATATACTGAGCACGTGCTATAACAGGACATTCTTTGAAGATACTAAAAGTCATATACCCAGCATGTATCTCATATTCTGAGAATCTTCTAAATGCTTGCAGGTAAAAATTAACACCAAACACATGTAAAAACAAGTTTATATACATATCTATATGAATTTTTCCCAGATGCCGATCTAATAAATCGCTACCAAAAGCACTATTGTTGAATGTTTAGGCCAAAAACAATCTCAAACTAAAATAGAAGAAAAGAAGAAGAATAACATAACCTAAAATTCCTACAAATTTTTTTGGTCTCCTGTGTTTGTAAGAGGTAAGTCAATTGTCAATTAATAAAAATTAATTGCATCGTATGTTCTATATGAAAATAAACAAATTTTACTATATTTATAGTTTTTAGGACCTTTAAGTGACGTTAGAATACAACAATCCCAAATATTAATTACCAGTGTGAATCTATTAAGGTGAGTACAGCACCCCCTGACGAGATGACGAGAAATAATTACTGAGAAATAACAAAAATGCTGTGCAATATATATTTCGACGTTATTACTGACAACTTACAAAATTCTTAAAATTCACATTGACAGTATTTTTTAATAGGCGGGTAATTTGTGCCCTTTTTACAAAATAAGGAAAATAAACTCAACATAAAGCCGGCCACCTTGAAAGGTATGCCTTTCAAATTTTAAAAACAGTAACTAAAATCTAAAATTATTCACTGCAATTCCTCGCTTGGAAATAAACAAATCTTTGCAACGGATCTTTTCACTATATTCCCGTTTGGCAGTTTAACGGACACGACCCTCACAATGTTGTCTGTTCCGGGATGGAGTGAAGTTATTCTGGCCATTGACCATTTTAATGGCGGTTGATTTTCTTCAACTAAGATTACTAAAGAGCCGACTTTTAACTGCATCGGTTCATGAGTTGCCCATTTCCTTCGAATTTGTAACTGTGAAAGATATTCTTGACTCCAAGATTTCCAAAAATGTTGAACCATTTTTTGTGCTGCTTGGTATCTTGTTAGAACGTTAATATTTACACCAAGTAACTCTTCTTGTGGAGATGCGGCTAAGGAATCGCCAATTAAAAAATGAGAAGGGGTCAGAGCCAGATAGTCGTTTGGGTCATTGGACAAAGGTAGGAGCGGACGAGAATTTAAACAGGCTTCGATTTGGGTAAGTACCGTATAAAGCTCATCATATCTCAAAGTATGATTACCGAGAATGCGTCGTAAATGAAATTTTGCGCTTTTAACAGCTGCTTCCCACATGCCTCCAAAATGCGGCGACCGTGCAGGGATAAAATGCCACTGAATTTCATCTGTTGATAAAAATTCGGTGACACGTTTACCATGTTCCCTGTTATTAATTAAATTTTTAAGCTCTACAAAATGATTGTGTGCGCCCACAAAATTTGAGCCATTATCTGAGAATATCTCTTTTGGTTTTCCACGTCTGGCTATAAACCGTTTTAAGGCATTTAGAAACCCATCCGTAGTCAAATCCATTACTAGTTCTATGTGCACAGCTCGGACAACTAAACAAACAAATATACATATGTAAGACTTAACCAACTTACTCTGACGTAAAGTCCCTTCTTTTATTAATATTGGGCCTGCATAATCTACCCCACAACTTGAAAATGGTCTAGAAGGATTGACTCTAGCACTAGGAAGATCCCCCATTAAATATTTGCTAGGCTTTGGATTTGCTTTAAAGCATATAATGCACTCCCGCAAAATCTTTTTAACTAAAACTTTACCCCGTACTGGCCAATATTTTAAACGAATTAATGACAACAGTGTTTGCGGTCCAGCATGGAGGTGTTTAAGATGTTCATATTTTATTATTAAATACGTCAGTGAATGATCGTACGGTAGAATGACAGGATGCTTATGATTAAAAATCAATATTTGCGTGTTTTAACCGTCCACCCACTCTTAGCAAATGTTGATCATCTAAAAAAGGGCATAGTTTTAAAATTTTACTTGTTGGCAATAAACATTTTTTATTCTTAAGTCTATTAATTTCGCTATGAAAGTACTGATTTTGTGAAAGTTTAATCAAAACTAATAATGAATTATGTAATTCCTCCACTGATAACATTTCTGATTGATACTTGAATTTTTGAAGAGAAACTGCTTTAAAACGATAAACGTATGCAACAACTCGTTGAAGTTTAGAAAGACTGGAAAACCTAGCAAAGATATCAAATTCTGTATTATTCTCAACCATCAAACTTATTGATTTATCTTTAACTTCTGGTAATTTTGTCCACTCTTTGAGTACCACAGGCTTACTAATCAATTGATTGTTAATAATAAATGAGGGACCATGCCACCACAATTTCAGTTCTTTTAGCTCAACTGGACTAACCCCACGAGATATTATATCCGCCGGATTCTGTTCAGTTTTAACATGCTTCCATGTAGTTTTACCTGTTATTTCTACAATTTTGCTAACTCGATTTGCTACAAATGTTTTTAGATGAAATGGTTCAATCTGTAACCATGACAGGACAATAGAAGAGTCCGAGTAACAAGAAATTGTATTTAGTTCAATATTTAAATAATTCTTTATAGTTTGAACAAGTTTGGCCAACAACAGTGCTGCTAAAAGTTCAAGTTTTGGTAATGATAATGTTTTTAATGGTGCTACCTTCGATTTTGCACATAACAAATTTGATACCCTTTGATCCTTTGAATCGATGGAACACAAATATAAACAAGCACCGTACGCTTTTTCCGAAGCATCACTAAATGCGTGAAGGCTAATATGAATAGGTTGACTGCCTATCACTTGTCGGGGAATAATTATTTTATTTAAACAAATAAGTTCCCCTTCAAAGACTAACCATTGATTTTTGATTTCTTCAGTTAATGGTTCATCCCACTCTAACTTCAATTGCCATAATCTTTGAATCATTATCTTTGCTTTAACCACTACAGGTCCGAGTAAACCTAGCGGATCAAAAATTTTTGCTATTGCAGAAAGAATAGTTCTTTTACTTATTGTGTTTCCGCATTCAAGTGAATTAACCGAGTATCTAAAATGATCCATACGGGGATTCCATGATAAACCTAATGTTTTAAATTCCTTTGCCTCTGCAGGTATAATTAATTTATCTACATCAAGTTCGGTATTAGCAATAATATTTAAAATTGATGAATCATTCGAATTCCATTTTCGAAGCTGAAATCCGACAGAACTACATACTTCAGTAAGCTCGTAATATAACTTTAATGCTTCATCCTTTGTATCTACACTTACTAGTAAATCATCCATATAAAATGAATTTAGTATCGTTTCACATGCTTTAGGATACCTTTCCTTGTTATCATATGCAATTTGATTTAGACATCGCGTTGCAAGAAAAGGAGCGCTTGAAGTACCGTAAGTAACAGTATTTAATTCAAACACTTTAACTGGCTCCTTCTCATTTTCTCTCCAAAGTATTTGCTGAAATTTTCGATCCTCTGGATGAACAAAAATTTGCCTGTACATCATTTTAACATCCGCATTTATCACATATTTTCTTAGCCTAAGTCTAATAACAATTGCTAATAAAGTATCTTGTACTGGAGCTCCTACTACTAACATATCATTTAATGAAACATTGGTGCTCGACTTAGCGGATGCATCAAAAACTACCCTACATTTAGTAGTTAAACTAGCTTCTCGTATTACAGGATGATGTGGCAAAAAATAAGCAACCTTTCCAGCTGGATCAAAATCGTTTAAATCATACTTGAAGGTCATATGGTTAAGGTTCTCATATTCTTTTAAAAAGGTAACGTAATCTGACTTCAATTGTAGATTCTTCCTAAATCTACCCTCTAAACCGTAAAACCTTTTTCTGGCTATACCTAGTGAGTTTCCTAACTTTAATTGAACATCTTGATTTAAAACATGTTTAAATGGCAACTTTACTACAAATCTGCCTTTCGCGTCTCTAGTGGTAGTTTCTTTGAAAAATTCTTCACAAAATTTCTCTTCCCGAGAATAAATTCTATCTTCAGGTATTTCCTCTGATTCCCAAAATTTTAATAAGGTATTATTTAACTCTTGGTTTGATATATTAAGACTAAGATTACACACACTTTTAGATGACATGTTTGGCAAATGTAAACAACCTGTAAAAATCCAACCAAAGACCGTTTCCTTTAACATAGGCATATTTTTTCCTAGCTGAATTTTTCCGTCTAGAAGTAAATCGTAAAAAACGTTAGCCCCTAGCAATAAATCTACTACCTTTGGTACATTATATAGTTTATCTGCCAGAGGTATGAGATTTGAAATAGGTATTAAATCTGGACTAAACCCAATAAGCGGCAACTTTTCGGTTATAGTTGATAAAACTAAGAATGGAAGAGTAACTTGGAACCCATTCAGACGAGATTTAATGCTAGCTGAAGTTTTAAATTTTAACATTGATACTCTTTGATTAATACCAGTTATTGGAATTTCGTATTTGGTTTTAGGTAAATTCAAAATGCGACACAATTCTTCAGTTATAAAATTTGACTGACTCCCTGAATCCAACAAAACTGTAGCTTCGATCCACTCACCCAAACTGTTACTTATTAACACTGTGGCTGTAGATAAAAAAATGTATTTTGAAGTCGAATAATTATTGTAATTTACCTGATTGTCGACATTATTGGTATTATCGGTGACGTTATTCAAACTAACGGATTTTAAATTATTATTACATTTATCAGGCAAACTATCCTGCTCGATTTCGACTTCAGTAGCAATATTATTCACTGTAGAATCTATAGTACGTGTCCTTGATGACAATTGTGGTTGAATCTGTGCTTCGCTGTTATGTAAGACCGTATTGTGTTTTTTACCACATACTCTACACCCTCCAGAATTGCAGCGGAATTTAAAATGGCCGTAGCGAAGACAATTACTACACAATTTAAATTCTTTAATTTTCTCAAACTTGCCATTCAGTGGTAGTGCTAAGAATTTAGGACAATGGTAGATAAAATGAGATTCCTTGCATAATTGACAATTATGCTCTGTTAAAGAATAAGATAACTGAGGCAATTTGAAAGGATTAGTTTGCTCTCTATTGGAGACTATATTACGTGTCTCCTCTTTGTAGTTATCATATCTGTCAATTTGCCTTTCTTCCAATCTAAAACATTTTTTTGTTAAAAATTTAAGCAAACAATCTAACTTTGGCAAGCCATCTTCGTTCTGGAAACCTTCCCATTCGTTACGAGTATCGACATCTAAATTGTTTAATATTAAATACACAATTAAAATGTCCCATTCCCTTATAGGTAATTCAAACTTTTCTAATACCCCTAAATGATGAGAAACCGCATCTAACAAATTTCTTATTGAAATATGCGCCTGCTTTGGCACTTCTGGTAAGTTAAACAGTAAACTCATTACATGGTAAATAACAATATGTCTTTTATTTTCAAACCTTTGTTTTAACAAATTGAGTGCTGTTTCGTAATTATCATCCGTAATATCAACATTTTCGATTATTTTGAAAGCTAATTCTTTGCAACAACCCTTTAAATAAATTAATTTTTGTGCACCTGTTAAATCTATACGATCATGCACTAGCGGTTTATATAGGTCAAAAAAACTCTGCCATGTTTCAAGTGTACCAACAAATTCTGGTAAACTAATATCTGGTAATTTTATGACTGTATCAATTGTTCGAGCCGGCGTTTGATTTGATACTACTACTCGTGTTTCTAAATGAGATTGATCCTTGATAATATCTTTAGCAACACTTATTAACTCAAAATATTGCTCCGTGAAATCGTCTCTTTCATCTTTCTCGGACGGATCTAAAAACTCTAATCGCGACTGAATTTCTTCAAATTTATCAAAGTCTTTTGTTATTTGACCTAATCTAATTTCAAGTTTTGTAATCTTTTGATGATTCTGTTTATCGTTCAAAAATATCTGAAAATTATTTAACTTGTTCCCTAAAATCTCCCTTTCATGTTTTAACTCTTCTTCAAGAGACTTATTCTTTTTTGGCATTTTGGCAATGTAGGAGTTGGCTGTTAAATAAGTCTAAATTATAAAAAACCGTGAAATGCAAAACATATAACTACATTAATAAGTTTTAAACGTTAACGATACCAAATCAAAACCTGTGTACACCTTCGATTTCTTGAGATCCAATTCTTCCACTCCTGCTCTAGCTTTCTGGCTACTTGAAATTCCCGGTTCGATTAGGACCAATTTTATGACGAGAAATAATTACTGAGAAATAACAAAAATGCTGTGCAATATATATTTCGACGTTATTACTGACAACTTACAAAATTCTTAAAATTCACATTGACAGTATTTTTTAATAGGCGGGTAATTTGTGCCCTTTTTACAAAATAAGGAAAATAAACTCAACACCCCCTTATAATTTTCGGACAAGCATATCTCAAAAAGTAATTTTTTTTAAAAGTTAAAATTTTGGCCAAATAAATAAGGCAATAGTATCTAGAATATGCTTATATTTTAAAGTTTTAATTATTTTCAGTTTTCAAGAAAAAAAATCAAAGGGCTTTAAATTTTGAAATATCATAATGAAAATAAATGTATTCCTCAATAGCAGTAATCTTAATATAATCCCCAAATTTAAGCTCTTAATCTCTTGTTAATGATTTTTTAAAATTCGCTGAAATTAGTGGCTAAAACGACTCGTTAAGTGCTGCTTTCTGGTGTAATGCGACTGTAACTTTCGTATCGTACACTCTGAATCATCATTCGTTTCTTTCAATGATTTACACCAGTTTACACTAGTTTAAACCAAAAAATAGAAACTAAAAATAATTAAAACTTTAAAATATAAGCATGTTCTAGATATTATTGCCTTACTTATTTTGTAAAAATTTTAACTTTTAAAGAAAATCACTTTTTGAGATATGCTTGTCCGAAAATTATAAGGGGGTGCTGTACTCACCTTAATATAGCTAATACTAATGGTGGATTGAAACTAAAATACAGTGTTACCAGAATTACATACACACTTTCTATGAAAAAAATCCTGTAAGGCCAGATATTGACCTGCAAGAACTAGAAAAGTTAGCTAAAGGAGGACGAAAACTACAAAACGGTGGTAAGTAATTAACAAAAATATATTTAAATTTTCAGTTAACATCATAATCATTTATGTTACTCTTGTTTTTGTTAGTGGAATGCCATGTACAATTTTTAATGTTTTATGTTCGACAAAAATATTTAAAATATTCCATTAGCTATGCATACTTAATTTGTATATGTACCAAGTTAGTTAATTTTTTTTATTGTTTAGGTTCAATGAAGATCCAATGGTATCAAGCAAATGAAACTCAAGCCATTGATACAATAAAATATAGTATTTGTAATAAAAATAAGTATGAATTCTTTGAAATAAAGACTCATTATATACACTTATTCTTTAATGTTCAATATTAATTAAACATCCTTTATTAAGGTGTCTAGTATATGCCTAGCATATGCTATATTTAAATACTTAGCATATACTTAGAACGTACTATAAAATTAAAGTAGATACCTGTTGCATACTTGAAGTTACATTCTAAGTATCTGCATAGCACGTATAAACAACGTCACGTAGCATATGCTTAGCATATTCTGAGAATGTACCAAATGCAAATACAATATATTCTCAGCATATGCGTCTTCTTAAAAAGAATATGCTAAGAATGTATAATTGTTATCTGGGATTCCCTTGTGAAATTCAAGGAAAGATGGGATGAAACAAAAAACTGTAGAGTTGCCAGGAACCAAAGGAAATTCAAACGACTATAACAATGACAACTACTGTCATGCAGTCAGATAACAATTTGATAAGGTCAGGCCTTTTAAACAAAAGTAAACAAAACTACTAAAGTATAGCTTTTTTTATTTCATGTCAGTAGAAAGGAAAGCTGAATTGGTTTTTGCTTGCTTTCTCATTATCAAGACCTAAATGGAAAATACGTTGTAGCGAGTTTCTGTAATCAAACAATTTTATTTTGCTAATATTAATTTTTGCAATAAATCGGAAAACATTTAATATTTCCGAAACACTTATGCACAGGACATCAAATTTGTCTAGAATTTTTTGAAGAATCCCAAAAATTTAAAAATATACAGGGTGTTGCATTTAAAATAAGAAAGTTGTTATTGGCCACTGTTACATGACACATCGTGCACAAAAAGTTTTCGTTAAAAAAATTCGCAACTAAAAATACCAACCGACGTGTTCGAGCGTTTTTCCGAACACGCCCCACTTATTTATTACCCAATTTATTCCATTTGGCTGTTCCACACTGTATAAGGTGTTTCTAAAAATAAGTCTTTATTTTTAATATGTGTTTATTTGGATAGTGGTAAACCAGAAATGATGAGCCAAAATGTGAAAAAAAAAATTCCTAAATAAAGCAAATGCATAACAAAAACATTTAATAATTCGTTATTGTAAAATTTTTAGCTAGAATTGGAATATTCAAATTATTTGATGAAGCCTCTGAGAACACTTAGCAATGTGCCAGAAATTAAATTTTTTTAAAATTAGCATCACACAGAATTTTAATTCGCACTGCCCATTGTTATGCAAATAACAAGTATTTACGAGTATAGCTTTTCAATTAGAATAATAAACGTTCAAAATCACTTCAAAACAGATAAATTCTTAAATCGTTCCTAAAATAAACTGAACAGCAAAACTAAAATTATTTAATTTATCAATTAAAATTTATATCGATGACTACATGAATCTGATAAAAACGATCAATAATACTTTTTAAAATAATCTCTAATTTTACACTTTTCCTCCAATTTTTTCATTACGGTCCATTTTAGAGAAATCATATAAAAACAAAAATTATAGAGATCACAAACAACTTTTAGATTTCTTAAACATCAGAATTTTGCACGTTTTGTCGAATTTATTGAATGCCTACCATTTTAGGAAAATTTTCTTTAAAGAAAAAATAAAATTATAGAGAATAATATTAGAAGTAGCTTCTATTTAAAGAATTTTCTTTTCCAAACATAAACAACAGATATAGTCCATAAAATATAAAAACGATTCCCTGTCAGGTACCCCCCAGATGTTCTGACTCTGCCAAAAATCTACTCAGTTCACTGTACGCCAGAATAAAGGTTAAATTTAAAATTTGGTGTTTTTCTTTCTATCCCTTTTAGAGTTTTCTTCAAAATTTATACATTTTCTAAAATATTTCGGATTCAGGGGACCCCAAAACGTAAAAATCCGTCGATAACTCAAGATAGAAAAAATCATAAATTTTATACTTTTCTTATCTGTATATAGATAGAAAAGTAAAAACACCCACTTTATAAACTATTGAATTTATAATTTATTAAATAATGTTGAATTAATTTTTTAATAAAAAATATTATAGTTCTTTCCAAGTATTTTGGCATGTGTCATCAAAACCCTTTGAAATAAGACAACTTTTTTCGATAGGTAAGCCGCAGGCCAACATTTGTATATCTAATTCCTGTTTATTATCCAGTTCTCGCAATTAGTTTAAAATAATCTCAACAATTCACGTCATTTATTTGCCAATTATGGCAATTTCCCGGAAATTCTTGGCCAATCCTGTAATAGTTCGGAAATTTCCCGAAAATGCTCATACTTTTCCGGCAATTCTCATAATTTTCCGGAAATTCTCACAATTCCCCTTAATTCTTTTAATCTGTAAATTCCTCGCAATTCCCTACTTGAGTCGCTTCCTTTGTTCACGTAATTCTCTATATAGACTGCACTTATTCTCATATTTATGTGTTACAAAATAACATGAGCAATCGCTTTATTTCAGAAATCTAACTTAGAACAAAAGAAATATTGCATTAAAATTAATTTATTTGCGTTTCAAAAACTCCGTTTCAAAAGGGGACCACGAATAAAGCTGCTAAAAATAGTTGGGTCAGGGATACTTCTAGATTGAGAAAAGCTGGCATATACTTTATTTCTCGTTGATATCGTCGAGCTTTGCCAAAACTGCCACTGCAGAGCTATAAAGACCGTTCTCACTAGTTTATCGATTAAAAATAAATCAAAACTTTGTTGATTCTATTTTTGCTTTCCTGCTGTATCCTAACCTATTTACAGGAACAGGAATCACGTTAGTATCGATATTTTTCTTATTTGGAAAATTCGTTTTCGAGGTCAATATGGATATCGACAAAAAAAAACGGCGAAGCAACACGATATTTGATTTGTTTAGAGCCACTTTCCAGTTCGCAATTTTTCTTGCAATTGCAGAAAATTGCGACGGACTGAAAATTTATTGCCGTAGCTGCATTTCTACGAAAAAAATGAGGGCTATCAATATGATTAAGAATTTCTAATATACAACTCTGACTAAAGCCTTTGACAAAAATTAATAAGTGGCATTTTTAATTACATTGTACAAAATTACGCAAATAAAAAGAACACAAAAATTCCTATTTCAGTTAATTAACAAGAAATTAGGGAAGCTGTTACTTCAATAAATAATAGAAATGGATATAGATAAAATTGTAGATACTATAAGTTTAAGTGATGATAATGACACCTTTTAAAGGACTTAAAATTCTCCAGTGAAATGTTTTATTATATAACAAACATAAATCTAATTTATAAAATATTTTCTGAAATTAATATTCGTGGTTTTTCCACAGTTCAGGTCAATAGAAATTATGGAAAAGGCGGAGTCGCAATTCTTATCGCAAATAATTTACTTTATAAAAAACTTAATGTTAGGAAAAATTTTAATGACAACATAGGAAATATGTGCTATTTATTTAGAACATTACAAGTTGTCAATTATTTCAGTGTACAAACCTCCTAAAAAGGAAGTAAGTACTGTAAATTGGGAAAAAATATTTATTCAGTTTTCTACAGACTTAATTTTTTGCGGTGATTTAAATTGCCATCACACATTGTGGGGCTCCACTACAAATCAAACAAACGGCATCCGTTTAATTAATGCACTTGATAACAATAATCTATCAGTTTTAAACGATGGCACACCCACCAGAGTAAGTAGACCAAACGAAAACCCATCTGCAGTCGACCTATCCATTACCTCTCCTAACATAGTCAGTAAAATTAAATGGTCTGTCTATTCAGACCGTATGGGTTCTGATCATTTTCCAATTTTAATAGAATTTTCGTCCGATTTCTGCCCTAAACAAATTTTCTCATCTACGAAATGAATTGAAAAATCCTCTAACTGGCCTCTATTTCAGTTCATTTTAGACAATTTTCTTACTCAAGAAAACTCATCAGAACCATACTTATTTATTGATTTTATAAAAGCAATTAAAAAACCTTTTGTACCTTCTACTCCTCGGTCACTGTGGTGGGACCTAGAATGTTCGCAGATAGTTTCAAAAAGGAGAGAAGCATATAATAATTACAAATTTCTAATTGGAATAATTATATGACTGTCAAAAATATAGAATCTCAAGGTAAATTTCTTTTTAAAACGAAAGCTGATTTAAGCTGGAAGTTATTTTTAAACAATTTAAATAAAAATACACTCCTAAACAAAATATGGTATTTTATTAAAAAAATATCCAATCAAAAATACAACGGAAACAAAGCACCCCTACCTTCAGAAGTAATTAACAATTTATTAAAATTTTTTGCCCCCGATACTGTTCCTAATATTCCTCATATTTTTTAAATAAACATTTACGACTCAATTAGCAAACCCTTCACATACACAGAATTAGAGTCCACCTTAAACATAAATCGCAAACGTGCACCTGGCAAGGATATGATTAGTTATAATTTTCTAAAAAAATTCAGTTCAAAGGCTAAAGAGAAGCTGCTAACCTTTTAGAATGATTGGTGGAGGAAAGGTGAAATAGCTGATCAAATTAAAAAAATCGTTATCACATTAATCAAAAAACCAAATCAAGATCCCAATCTAACAACATCCTACAGTCCTATATTCTCATTTTCCTGTTTGACAAAAACTTATGACACTATTCCAAATTACCGGCAACCCAGTATGGATTTCGAAGAGGAATGGGAACAATTGAAGATGTCTCACATCTGGTAACAGCCATACAATATTCTTTTTCCAGTAATTCCTATTTGGCCTGTTTATTTATTGATCTAAAAGGTGCATACGAATATGTTGACTTAAATATTTTAGTGCATAAGATGATTACATTAGAAATAGGAAGGAAAGCATCTACTAATGTTGTCAAACTCTTTAGTAACCGTAAAATATATATTAAAGACCAAAACAATAATCTCCATGGACCTAGATGGATACACCAAGGTATTCCATAAGGAACAGTTCTCAGTCCTCTTCTTTTTAAGGTACGATATTCATAGCCTGCTTAACAAAGACATAAAATGTGTTCAATACGCTGATGACATTTGCTTTTACACGGTACAGAACTCCTATTCTCTCTGTATTAAACAACTTAAGTACCCAATAAATTGCCCTAAGAACTGGTTTAGTAAGCACAACTTTGTTATTTCTTCTGACAAATCTGCTACTGTAGTATTTACGAGACACAGATTACAAACAAACAAGTGTGACTACTCTACGTGGACTAGAAATTCCTATAAAAAAGGAATATAAATATTTAGGTGTAGTTTTGGAATAATCACATAGAGCACATTCAAAATAAATGTCAGAAAGGAATAAACATGCTTAAATGGGTCACAAAAACTAAATGGGGTGCTGATCCTAATATCGTGCTCTAATTCTACAGGGCATACATTCGTTTAATACTGGATTGTGGGAGTATTCTTTACGGTTCAGCATCAGAATGTCACCTACGTACAATAGACAAAATTCAGTATCATGCAATAAGAATCGGCATTGGAGCTATGAAGTCGTTACCGGTACAAGCAATATTAGTTGAGGCTCAAGAACATCCCCCTCAGTATCAGGCTTACCTATCTAGCGTCAAAAGAAATTATTAAACTTAAATATTTTCATTTTGAAAAACCCATATTAAAAAGTATCTATCAGCTAGCACTAAACAACCTGCTAATTACTGGAAATTAAAAAAAAGCCCCTTATTAGCAGATGATTTTACCAATGAAACTACGAATCCAGAAATATCACTTAATACATTTCCCATATACACTTTATCCTTCGGCACTATCGTGTTTAAGCCAAAAGTAATATTCACCGACTACAAAGAAATATACACCTACAATGATAAAATTCTTCAATCCATCCTGAGTCGCTTCTTCAACCATCTTTACATTTATACAGACGGCTCAAAATCCAGCGAAGGTACCGGTTATGCATTTCACATTTCTAACACCAATTATAATATCCAATGTAAAATCTCCAATAACTGTTCAGTGTACTCTGCGGAAACTTTAGCCATCGAACATGCTCTAAAGTGGCTCATAGATAGTAAAGAAGCCAAGAATGCTGTTATTATTTCAGACTACAAATCTGTTCTAAAGGCTCTACATAATTTAATTTTTTTTTAAGTACAGAAATCTCAAAATTTATGTAATATAAAAGAATATGTGCATACCTTCTCTCTCCCGGGAAACAAAATAAACTTTTTGTGGGTAAAGAGTCATTGCGGGATAAAGGGAAACGAAACATTTGATGTCCTTGCTAAAAAAGCAACCACTCTCAATATCACCAACAACTTTTCAATTCTTAATGATCTAATTAATTCAGTAAAAAATGAAATACGAACTACTTGGGAGAGACAATGGATGGTTTTGACAGAAAAATCTGATAATCATTATAAATTAATTCACCCTACATTGCCACGTCACATTCCACACCTTTAAAACTTCACTATCCCCAGAAAATATGCAGTAGCTATTACTCGTCTCAAAACTTAACCATGCAAAATTCCCTCTTTCCTCTTCATAAGATTGGTATAAATCGATCACCGTTTTGCTCATGCGACAATGTTTCACTTGGGGACTCAAATCATATTTTCTTTTCCTGTGATAACCATAAACATTATACCGAACAACTATTACAAACTATATCTTCAAATCAAATATTCCTACCTTCAAATATTACATTTTTACTTAGCACTCAAAATTAAAATATATTCGATTCCCTAATTACCTTTTAAAAACAAATTAATATAGATATTTATGAAACATAATTTTCCTTCCATAAAAATATAATTTTTTCATTCGTAATTATATAAAAGTGCGTGGCAAATGGATAATTCCGATGCCAACACACCCCAACACACACACACGCACACGCACACGCACACGCACACGCACACGCACACGCACACGCACACGCACACGCACACGCACACGCACACGCACACGCACACGCACACGCACACACACACGCACACGCACACGCACACGCACACGCACACGCACACGCACACGCACACGCACACGCACACGCACACGCACACGCACACGCACACGCGCACACACACACACACACACACACACACGCACGTATAATTTCGAAGTGGGATTATGCCATAGATATATAACCAAGACAGATAGGATTATTTACAAAATTTTTGAAGAATGAACGGTGGTGTCCGCGGTAGAAACTCAATAATCGGATTGAACATTGATGCCAAGTTTACGTGTTTTTAACTATAGATATATATAACCAATACAGATTACACAATTTCTAAAGTCCACCCGGATGATCCTCGACAGAAATGTAATATTTAGATAAAATTAAAATATTGATGCCAAGTTTGCGATGTTTTTAACTGTAATAATGTTATTGCGTTTGCTTGAATTACTATTAGGTCTTTAAATTGTCCAAAAAAAAATAATGTCTGACAACAGCGGAAGTAGAGTAGACCGCAATTGTGGAGGGTCGTATATTGTTTCATTCATAAAAATTCCTTCGATACAGGAGCCAGTGAATTTTTTCGTACTTGTTTTCCCGGTCCGTGTATATTTAAATAATCTATTCCCGGTGAACTGTATATTTAAAATGGAACGCCAATCTATTAACAAAAGTAAGCCAGATTGAATTCGCGCATTACGTCACATCGATATAAGTGAGATTGTTTACAAAGTGCCTTTGCAGGCCTATTTTGCCCATTTCATGTATTTGTTTTTAAATCATGTTAAATTACTATTTTTGAAACTCAACAAGGAGAAAATCCAATTAACTCTTCCATTGTGTATATATATAAGATAAATTAACTGAAGTTTTATTAGTAAAGTATTATTACTAAAATTTTAATGTAATTTTTAAAAAATAGCTAGGTATGTATTTGTTTTTAAATAATTTAATATTTTATGAAAAAAGGGAGTAAAAGTGGAATGACCAGTGGCCAGTAGGTCAGTCAATACAAAGTATCATATATTTCTATTATAATATAACTAAAATACCTACATCTTTTAATCATAAGGACATAAGTTAAAAACCATTTTAATATATGCATTAGAATGAAGTAATAATAACTTAAAGAGACGAGGTCTTAAAGTAATAGCTGGTACAGCATGTTTTTTAAACGTTTCCTCATTGCTGCTAGAATGAAATCACTTACTATGAAATGTGCTCTAAAAACGGCATTTATAGCAGTCAGTGTTCAGTCTTAGGATCTCTTCCTAAAGCCCTCATCCAAGCTGCATACATATTAAAAAATAATTAAAAAAAGAACATATTATATACCTATATAGTTTTCGGTTCTGGGTGCCCTAAAAGAGGACACTTAACCGACAATTTGGCTCAGATAGCTAAAATCCAAAAGTCACACCCCGAACCAGGACGTATTGCTATCCTTTTAAGTAAAAAATAACTACAAATAACTTACCTGAAAAATTAAGGCGTCTAACTTTACACCAAAAAAACCATACACTTTTTCCCATTGTTGCAAGCACCCGATGACGATTAGGTAGATATCAACTAGAAGCATGTACTTAATGGTTATAAAGCTTATTTTAACACAAAAAGAATAAAGCACTAGTCGAAAAGCAGCAATCAAATATATATAGACCACAATATTAAAATTCAAATTAAAAACTATATAAAAGACAAATACTCTAAAAGCGCAAAAGATTAGAACCAAATAAAATGAATAACCATAATAACCTAAAAATCACACTAAAATTGCAAAAACTATTACTGTAAAATCATGAGATTACATCAATAATACATATGCGTCGGAGTATCGCAAATGTCAAAAGTACAGTGTTTCCATGAAAATTTAGCTATGTTTTTAGCAGTATTATAGGACCATTTCTACCACGCGCATCCAACGATATTGGCGTTTCACAGTTCACTGTATTTTCCTCACACCTCTAGTATAAATGATTTGACATAACGAAACTAACAATAATTATAATTAATGTAGAGTAATAAGTGGTTCGTGAATTCTAAATAAAACAATTATTATATAAAAGTATAAAAGGAAATGTAAATTATTTCCCTATTTTCTTCTGTAATATCTTCAATTATTATGTTTAATTTCTATAAATAAACCAACTGGTTAGGTGAAACATTGTGATATAAGATTTTATTTATGTGTCCTATGCGTACACTTTAATATACAAAACACCTGGAACATTCTTTAAATAATTGTGGTCGTAGAAATAATTGTGTACATAACTCGTTTGAAAGTGTATTTTATGCACTTGCCAAATATATTATCCATACAGCTTAATCAGACTATTTTTTACCTAACTTCAGTACATCTCTTACTACTAAAACTATTTTTATCAATGGAAAAAAAGGGCCGTGTTCTCGTATGTTTTGACGCATTTTCGGCCTCAGTCCATCGGATCCCCCCTCTAAATATATATGAATTTTGCTTAGAATTGCTAATCCTACAATTCTCTATTCGTGCTTGGTGACTGGGAAAATAAATACCGAAAATCGTCACTGTCTCCTGGACTATACAATAGATGATGATGAGAACTTCACAACAAATACACTTTTATGAATGGCTAGTTGGGGATGTGGATTATGCAGAGTGTCTTATGTTCTATTTATGGTTTGTATAATCTAAGCTTATTTCCGAATTTTAAAGATATTTTAAACATTTTAAAACATAAGAGTGCCTCCGGATATTAAATATTTAGGTAAAGTACGTCTATAAAATGTTTTAGGCACCTGAGTCGAAAATATATTACCTAGCGCGTAATCTTGAGCTTTATCGAAAAACGAAATAAGGGATCTGAAGGTAATATCAAAAAAGATACTCCTCTGATCGACTGGAAAAAGGGCTTGCGACTTTTTACGTTGCATTATTTGTAAGGAAAGGGACTAAAAGGAATAACAATTTGATAGGATTGTCGTTCCAACAAAGAATTACTCTAACAGACGCTCATTGCTTAAACTTTATTAGTTCGTCAAATAGGGACTTTATTTTTATTATATATTTATTTTGATAGAGAGCTAAACTAGAATTTACAAACCAAAATGTGGAAATAAAATTAATTGCTTACTTTTTCCATTTTTTTGTCTTCTAGAAAATTCGAAGTACGCGCCTGTTGCTAGTAGTTGAAGCAGCGTCATATCCATGATACCCGCAGTATACTACTATTAAAAATATTCACTAATTTGTATTTTGTTAGTGTAAATAAGTATTAGAAATTAAAATTTAAAAAAACCGACTTCAAAAACGTGCAGATGCCGTCACCACATCTTAACCAAATTTATATGGGACCACCCCTGAGGTATCCCCTTACTAAAAAAAAAAAAGAATCATATAAATCGGACAAGGTGGTAAAGCATTATCGCTAAACATACATAAAAAAATATATCGCGACGAATTGAGAACCTTCTCCTTTTTTAAAGTCGGTTAAATTTATATGGGACCACCCCTGAAGTACCCCCTTTCTAAAAAAAAAAAAAATAATTATTGAAATCGGACACCGTGTTTAAGAATTATCGCTGAACATACTTAAAAAAAAATATCGCGACGAATTGAGAACCTCCTCCTTTTTTGAAGTCGGATAATAAAAATTAAGCAATTGGTTCTATTTAAAAATACAGGGTGTTCCAAAATTGCAGAGACACAGAGCTACCATGTGTAGTAGAGGTCAAAATAAGTCGATTGGGTCCAATTTAATTATATACAAAACTGTACCGTTTGCCCGTGAGAAGAGTTTAAAGTTTACATAAAAAAACATATTTTTGTACGCTGTTCAGAAACGAGTGAAATAAATCAAATACAATTTGACAGAAGTGCTTTTTAGAGGATTACTCTTTTTTTGGTAATTAAAGAAACCCAACATAAATTGTAGAAGGGTTAAAACCACCTTCTCACCCTGACATTTTCTTTTAGAACTTTTGTATGTCAACCTTCCACCGACACAAAAAATGCATGCAATAACTTAGATAGTGTGAAGGCCTGGCTCGATTGAGGTTTCTAACACAAGGTGAAGAAAAGCCAGATGCATGTAACTACGTAAGGGAGCCACTATCAAGGCTATTAAAAAACACAGATCACTTACTTTTAGAATGAAAACTGCAATGTTAAAATTCGAGACAGTATTGTAGCGCCGGGTAAGTGTTCTTTAAACTATTTGGACGGAAGTGGCGCCATCTCGCGGCCACTTTAGTTAACACAAAACGCGGGAACATGCAAAATTGTCATTCAATATTTAGTTTAAAAGTGGTAGTCAAATTAAGATTTGTTCATACTAACTCCTTTTTTACGTTTATTGGATTAATAAAATTATATTTGTTAGAATAAAGCAAAAAATGAGCAGTATGAACCAATCCTAACTCGACTACAAGTTGAAATATTTTATTATTTACTAGTACAATTAAATGCAGCGTGTTAATTAGCTGGAAAGTTAAGTCGTTTCCACAGAGGTTGAAGAGTTTTATCTAGAATAAACAAATATTAATAAACTTATAAATCAAGAAGGGTACAGGAAGAAAAAAGCGGCTAAGCCACATTTTTATCAAAATTGAACTGGTCCGTCCTATTTTGTAAAATACCAGTATGTTTCCATGTAATAAGCCAAATTAGCAAATGCAAAACAGTGCATTTATCATCTTTTCCTACTGTTTTTTTGACACTTTCAGTATTTAGAATAAAAAAATTACAACTCTCTGGCAAATTAAGTTGTAAACTACAATATAATTAGGCAGCATATATACAAAGTAACATCTTTTGGTAATCATTTACTTTAAAGTATTAAAAGTTTGTATTTAGTCAGTCTAGATTTAAATTTGCTTTCCATTTTGGTAAATGTGACTTGGCCCCTTTTTCCTGAACCCTTCAAATCTGTTAGGGAGCACAGAAAGTGTGGCATGAATAAAAAGTACAGTGACTAATATTTCCCTGACTAGGCTGTTTTGTCTTCCACAATGCAATACTGCCACTCCAAACTGCTTGAAGAAAATGTATACTGGAACACAAAAAACGGTTTAAATAATCTGAATTAAATCAATATAAAAATCAAATGTGTTAGGCAACAGGGAAAGTGAGGCATGAATACAAAAAAGGTAAAGTGACTATTACTTCCCTGATTAGGCTATTTTGGCTTCCACGATGCAATTCTTCCACTCCAAACGGTTTGAAGAAAGTTCGTACTAAAAAAAAATAAAAACAGTATAAGTAACAATTTGAAATATATCAATATAAAAATCAAATGTGTTAGGCAGCAGGAAAAGTGAGGCATGAATACAAAAAGGTAAAGTGACTATTACTTCCCTGATTAAGCTATTTTGGCATCCACGATGCAATTCTTCCACTCCAAACGGTTTAAAGAAAGTTCGTACTAGAACAAAATAAAAAACAGTATAAGTAACAATCTGAATTAAATCAATATATAAATCAAATGTGTTAGGCATGTATATCATTCGAAGTTGAAGAAAGTTCATCTGGTACATGATCAAGACACAGTACTTCCTTTTCTGAGAGGAATAATGTTGGATATGCTTCAACAGTTAGACCTCTGTGAGTTTCAGGAACTTTAAATTTATCTTCAAGATGTCTATCACATACTAAATAGTTTTTACGAATTTGTTGTGCCGTTTTATTATTGAAAAACGGACTGCGAACAGCCACTACCCAAATTTGAAATAAATCATTATTAGGATTGGGTTCGGGAAAACGATGCCTTTTCAGAGTGTTTACAAAACAATTCGGCACACAACAATACGGCATATTTCAAATTTTAAACAAAAAATCACCACAAAAATTTAAAATATGCTCACAATTGTCAGCAAGATCAAGTAAACAAATTGAAAATTGAAACCACAATTGAACAAGACCAAGTTGACAATACAATAAACAATCAATTAGAAAATACTTACTATTTATTCATCGAGGATCCAGGACACTCCCAAACAAAAACAATTAAACAATAATTATTGATAATATTATGATATTAATCACAATAAATACTGGTAATGGATGCCAAATTATATTGTGGATGCCAATGACTAATGACAAATGACACTCCTCCCCCAACTCCCGCTCTTTCCACCATCAATTGTGGATTTCTGTAAATTATGTGTACAACGCTATCTAGAATTCGTTCTTTGAAACTAAAACATAGTTTCAGTTCGGGCTATACCAGTTACCGATACCTGATAAAAAAGAGCAAGCTAGACGAAATACTCTAAAATAACGGAGTCCCACAATAGATCTGAAAAGGTCGCGATGGACAAGGACAAATAATGTCCTACTCCGTTTAAATAATTTAATCTGAGGGGATAGAACAGAACGGCTACACTGTATAATGTCGGCTTGTTCAAGAGTAACAGGCTGCTGCGGATACATATATTAGAAAGGGTAAATGAAAATTCGGAGCAAATGTGTGCGTTTAACGAAATAACCCTAATAATTAATATTCCTTACAAAGCTAAACTTTTAATATTTTATAATTAACATGTTTCAATTAAAAATCAATATAGGTGATTGATTTTGTATGTTGCAAGCACGTGCCAGATGACGCTAATGATTTTATATGAATGATATTTCTTAACGTACTTCTATGAAGCTAAAACTTTCAGAATATCTACCATGACCATCATGATTAGTTGAGTAATTTAGTTTCTTGATGACCATTTTCTTGATATTTTAGTTTACTAACAATTATATTAGATTTGGCGAGGTTTCTAGAAACAACAAATAGCGAAATTTGGAAATGTGCTCTAATAATCCTCATATAGGAATTTTTGATTGTAATATTAAATCTTTTATTTTGTTTTTCTTAAGATATGGGTATTTCTTTTTATTTTAAATAAAACTACACAAATAAAGCTTTTGGCATCTGTTTCGTGCCTTCTTCGCGATGCCTTCAGTCCGCATAGGTTTGGAATTGAATTAAATTGCTTCGCAAAATATATACATAAAATTAAAAAAAAAATAAAAACTTTAACTAACATATTTAAACTATGCGGCCTGGAGCCATTTAAAATTAAGTAACTGCTCACGCACTGGTTAGGTAAGACTACTTCGTAAGACCTAGACATATATAGCCTTAAGCAATTGCAGGTTACTTTAGAATCCGTAAACTTTTATGCATTCTCCTGTTTCACTCTTATTTCTCGGCTACGCTGTATGGCCTACACATATATGGCTACACACATTCGGCCTGGAGCCATTGCGGGTTGCTTCGCAACCTGTCAACTTCTGCTTAACCTCTTCGGGCCTCGCTCTGATTTCTCGGCTACACTGTATGGCCTGTAGCTATTGCTACAAATAGCCACTATCATTCCTGCCATATAAGTTTGCTTAGAATGTCTGGCAATCCCGCATTTATAGAAATAGAAATAGAAATTTGAATTTTATATTATTCATAGACAAAAATTATTTTATATTTTTATAATAAAATTTTGAAAATCAAAAAGTAAATAATTGTAAACGTGTTACGAAATTTGTTATATGGTTTATTGCTATATGGATAGTCTACTGTTGTTATTTATGAGTTTGTACAACAAGAAATCAATTGAAATTATTTAATTCACTTTCCTTTTTTTGGTCGAGACTGGACAATACATTTTGATAATTATTTTAAGTTAAAACAAAAAACAATTTTTTAAATGTTAGTGAACCCAAAATAGATATGTGCAGTGTGCTTCAAAGCGTCTGTAAACAAAAAAAAATAATGAAATTTATTACAGTTTTACTATATGTTTATAAAGTGTCTAAGGGGTCTGTTCTGTAACGTTTTAGTTAATATTAACCGCCAGGTTAAAAATTATTTAAAAACTATGACGTATTTTAACCCAAATATCTATTGGATATTCCATCAATTTAATTTTGTGTTATTACCTATTTTATAACCAATCCCAGTTAAAAAGGACATGACAACGATGGACTATACCTAAAAGTGAATTGAAACGCAGCATTAAAAAACGAAAGAGAATATATTTGATATGTAAACCAAATAGTAGAGAATACAAAACTAAAAATTCAATTTTGTTATTTTTATAACCCATGGTTAATTTTTCAGAACATACCCCTTAATTGATTTAAATGTATTCACCAATAAAGGTGCTTAAAGGTTATAAACTTTAAAATTAATTTTTCTTGAAACTTACTTTATATGACGATCCACTTTTTTTCTTTGTGATCTTAAAACATGAACTGAAATTGGTGTATTTTATATTCGTACAGTTTTCTCACTAGAATGTATATGAAATATATTCGTTTAGTAGAACGCAATGTGTGCGTAGAGTCGATAATATCCAGAAATAATATTTTTTCTCAAAATGTATATGTAAATCCCTAAATTACTAAAGTAAAAATTAAAGTTTTCCATTTATCAAAATCGTCCTGTCAATCATTTTTTTGGTGCGAGTAATAACCTACCTTTAAGTAAATTTTTAAAGAGAATGTTTTCAAAATATTCGGGTATTCCTTAATAATATTCGAATATTTAAGGGTGTGAATCTACATGATAAATTAATGATAGTATGTTTTATAAACTATGGTCAAAAAATGATCCGTTACGCTAAAGTTTTGGAAAAAAAAAAAAAAGAAAATTAATTAATATTTTCGTATCCGCTTGAGAAATTTCAGTGATATTTAATATACAGTGGCAGTTAATAATGTTCATATTTTTCAATACAAAAATTATTTTCAGCTTCAACACTGCCATGCGTACGGGAACTAGCCTCAATATTTTTGAAGAAAGAAATGGTACGCCAATGGTTTTTCCAAAATAAAAAATATACTTAAACCTTTCATCCAATTTTAAACCTAAATAATATTTTGATTTGTTTTCCTACGTTGCTCCATTTTTGAGTAAAAAAATATAAACTGTTCTTTTATCCGAGAAAATGAATGTAATTATTGAAAACAATTTTTCATTTTGACCACAGTTTATAAAGCAAACTATCACTAATTCTTCATGTAGATTTACAACCTTACATATTTGCATATCATTAAGGAATGCCCTGTATATCGGTTTAGTTACAAATAGTATTAGTTTAAATTCTTGATAGTCTTCTTGACAGTATCTGGTTTTTCTAATTTTAATAGCACCTCTATAGCAATTTAAATTCTATCAAACTGACTCGATTTGTATTTATGCAGAAAGATTGAGATGTATGCCCTAAATTATATTGAATTATGAAATGTATTTGATGCGATTATTTTTTAAGCAGAGAATCAAAAAAAAAATATTAATTTAGGTGCATATTTGGGCAATAAAAGTTACTATTATTATTAACGACGTTTTTCTCATTTGTGACATTATCAACTCCTTTTTAAAAACTATTCATAACGTGACGTTTTTTGTTAGTATGTAACAATATGAATTCGGTTACTGAGAAATTAAAGTTTTAACATTTTTTGATTGGTAGAGTTATTTATATATACAGGGTGGTCTATATTTGTGGAATATATTAATTTTTAGCTTTATTATTACGTTTTGAAAAAAATCCCTGAACAGGTCGATTTTTATTTCTAAAATGACATATTCTGTACAAAATTATTTATCTCCCCCTTCAACCCCTTCGGAGTGAAAAGCACCCCTTATGGTATTAAATGTTCAAAATGACTGTCGTTAACTTTTTGACAGTAACCAACGCGGTTACTAAATTCTTGAAGAACATCTTGTATGACGTCCGGGCCAATTTTTTCAATTTCTTCAATGATTCTTTCTTTTAATTCGTCAATAGTCTCCGGTAGATTTAAATACACTTTAGACTTTAAGTGGCCCCAGAAAAATAATCAAGCGGCGTTAAATCGGAAGATCGAGGTGGTCATTCAATGGCTCCACGCCTGCCAATCCATCTGTTAGGAAATACTTCATCCAAGTAGTCTCTCACTCCACGTGTAAAATGTGGTGAAGCACCATCTTGTTTGAGCCAAACATTTTTCTGTTTCATCTGGATTGTTATTATCAGGATACAGAACTTGTAAGTGAGGTACCAAAAAATTTGTTAAAAAATATAAATATCCTTCACCTGTCAGAGAGTCATCAAAAAAGTAAGGCCCAATGATTTTATTTTCAATAATACCACACCAAACATTAACTTTTTTAGGCAACTGACTGTGAGTCTCCATTATCCAATGAAGATTTTCTTTGCTCCAATAACGAGAATTGTGTCGGTTGACAGTACCATTTAAGTAAAACGTTGCTTGGTCCGAAAAAAGTATTTTCTGTAAAAACTGCACATCTGCCTGACATCTGTTCATTATTTGTTCACAGAATTGTAGCCTTCGGCCTGTATCGTCCTTAGATAACTCCTGTACTAACTGAATTTTATAGGGATGGTACTTTTCTTTGTGTAAAAAACGCAAAATTGTTGTTTTACTGACGTTGTGTTCGGCAGCAAGTTGTCTAGTAGATTTATGCAGATTTTCTTCAAGGGCTATCATAACATCTAATCGTTTATCCTCATCAACTTCAGGAGTTCTTCCTGTGTTATGAACTTGCTTCACATGCCAAGTACTACGAAATTTCTTTGCTACTTTGCTAACTGTAGACTGTGAAATATTATGTCCTGAATATTTATTATTGAATAATTCACATACCCTCCCTATGCGTTCGTTTTCTATTGTCACAACCAAGCATTATTAAAATATCTATTCTCTGAGTTTCAGATAAATACGCCATAACGAGAAATATTATTAATATCTGGGCTGGTTAAAAGCTTTAAAAATAAAAATTGATGTTTCTTGAATATAAATGTACAAAAAATAAAAAATCTTATACTGCTGAATAGGGAATTAAAAATCCTTTAAAATCAGGTATCACACGCTAACCCTTTTTATTTAAAAAAATTAAAGGGGTGACTTTTACTCCGAAGGGGTTAAAGAGGGAGATAAATAATTATATTCAGAAAAAATCATTTTAGAAATAAAAATCGACCTGTTTAAGGATTTTCTTCAAAACGTAATAATAAAGCCAATAATTAATATATTATACAAATATGGACCACCCTGTATAATTAAGAATATCCGATTATTTTCCGATTTAGCGAAATCAAATTGGACGTTATGATTGGTTGAAAATCATATAAAGAAAATAATCGTTTATAATATTATCTTTTGCACTGTCAGTCAAATTTGTATTTTTACAATAATAAAAAACCGTTAATAAAGAATATTTACCAACAGCATAAACTAAAAATGATTTATACAAATATCAACAGTCCTTATTCTGCACATCGCCAAAAATTTTGCAACACACAAAACGGTCATTATTCACAGGTTATTACACTTTTTGAATGGGGACTACGTGTTACGACAAAACTGGAATAAAAATAATATTTATTTCAGCCCGCACTAGGCCATCAATCACATTTAGTATCTACCTCTTTTAAAGTTTTCACCACAAAATGAAATACGCCATTTTAAGTACAATTTACGTACGTCATACAAGGCGAATTTTAAACAGATAGATGGGTAACTGGCTCCAGTTGCATACACACTCTTAATTTAGTAATTTATAAGCTTTTATAAAACAGAAAAAGGTGAATGAACATCAAAATAATAGTCCTTCATCTGATTGCAAAAAGTGATACGTCGCCTTTTTTCCTTGCTATTTGTAGTTGGATATAGGCGAGAAGGTTGAATAACATGTACTATGTCCCAGCGGTGAGAGCAGTCCTATGAGCTGTTAAATTCAAATTAAAATTGCTTATTGATGGATTTTTTATTTTCTTATTGACAATGAAATACATGTTTCTAGACGATAATAACAAAAAAAATTCCTTTGCAAGCGCTTTCTGTCATCCAGTTTTGCTACTTTCAGTGTGGGGATTTCGGCCAACTGACCAGATATTCACCTTTTTCAACGGAATTCGGGATATAGCTCAATCGTGTTTTTTTTTTAATATTAGATGACAGTTCAAGCATGCAAGAAAAATTGTAACCGGGCAAAAGTGACCTGTTTTTGAAATAGGTGTAAATTCAAAACAAAAAGTCGAAAAGTGGTTTATATACTCTCAAAATGTTTATATGACTCTCAAAATAATAGTATTGTCCTTTAACTCTTATATTCAGTAGTTCTACCCCATTCAGATTTTATTCGACTTGGGTTTTCGAGAGCAAAATGTCAAAATAGTCGCAGAAAAGTACTTGATTTGCGAAAAAATTACTCTTATTATAGAGTCATACAAACAGTTTGAGTAGTATTTTATCCAGAACTTCCCTCGATATAGAAATTGTAAAAACAGGAAAATCCTATGCACTTACAGAATTTTGAAGTAATATGGAAGTACTCTGGCTGTATTCTTATTTTGGTAGAGGAAAACAAAATTATCTGCAAGTTGTTGGACGAAAAAAAAATACCATTAAGAGCTAGAAGAAATAAGGTAAGAGTCAAAACTAAACCCTGAGGCACCCTGTTCTCAATAGTATATAAGCAAGATCTGGTTCCGTTTATACATACCTGTTAGATAGGAAATTGCTTATGAAATCAACCATATTACCAGATATGCCACAGTCCTTAAGTTTATTAAGGGTAATGGGTCTCCATGAGGTATCGTAGGTACTTTCTGTATAAAAAATTACTGCAATAGCATCTTGGTTATTAATAGCATTCGCAATTTTAGATTAAAAAAGACAAGATTATCTATTTTATTGCGATTTATTCCAAAGCCAGATTGTGCCTCAATAAAACATTTAAACTTTTCCAAGTACCAAGTCAATCGTTTGTTGATCAGTTTTTCAAATAATTTAGATATAGTACAAGTTAATTAAAGCAATATTAAATAAATTAGCTAGGGTTTAGTTTATTTCTGATTTCCTAACTGGAATTACTATTGATTGACGCCAAGTTAAAGGAAATTCTCGACTAAAATATATCTTGTTATATAATTCCAAAAGTTGTGACGAAGTCACTAAAATTTTATTTTTAATTAATTTTAAAAATTTATATTTCAATTAATTGCCGCCTGAGGATATGTAGAAGATCTCCCGTATTTCTATTTCCCAGGAATTACCGTTTCTCAACAATTGCGAGTACCCTCGTAGGTTAAAATATTTCTATATTTGCCGAAATCCGAATGGGCCTTTGTAAAATCGATTTCGTATCAATTATCTACTTTTATTTGTCAAAGTACTAGTAGGACATTTTTTTTATTTCAAGCTTGCCCAGGGAAAAAGCATAAATTCGATTACAACTGATAATTGTTCCCTTTGATTGCCGGCCGCCGTAAGCTCTTCTCCCTTCTCCACCGACTAGTGACGAAATTGTTAGACTACTGAACAACCCCGTTTATTTTTCTAAGGTAGGAAACCTCGTATTATTTTTTTTATTTACAATTAGTTTGGGACACTTGTCCGATAAGTGAAAGAATTTTAATTTATGTCCAGGATATTTCATTTCATCCCTTAGTGGGAAACCGTTGGCAATTTTTTATTTGAGGCAGGATATAGGCTAGACTGTGAGTGCTCTCAATTTCGACGACTATATCCAATCTCTTTTAAGAAACGCCCAGTATTTTTCTTTTATTTATTTATTCAATTATAGTTTCCCGTCAACAACTAATTATTGAACGAAGCTCGACGTTTTCTATCATAATTAATTCACACACCGTTTTTATCGGCTTTGGCAAATCTCAAAATAATCTTTTCTATAACCATCGCCTTCGTTGTCCAAACATCACCGTAAATCATATCATTCTCGTTTGACTAAATTGCCAACGTCGATCGGTCCAAACTAAGATACAGGGGGTTCCGAAAACTTTGATTTTATTTATTTTCTTACATTTTATTACCGTCATATTTAATTAATTTATTTTTAAAATTAATTTTCCGTATACAGGGAGTTTCACAATTTTCGGACCAATTAGCCAATAATTTATTTTTAATAAACTTTCCGAATACAGGGAGCCATTAAGATTTAACTAGTTTTCGATTGTAATAATTTATTTTTATTAAATTTTCCGACTACAGGGAATCATAAATATTTAAATAGTTTTCAATTGTAATAGTTTTCTTTTTTTTTAATCAATTTTCCGTATCCAGGGAGCCATGAATATTTAATTAGTTTTCAATTGTATTAATTTATTTTTAATAAATTTTCCGTATATGGGGAGCCATAATTATTTAACTAGCTTCATTTTTAATAATTTATTTTATTTAACCTTCCTATAGTTTTTCAATTGTAATAATTTATTTTTAATTATTACTTTCCTATCTGTATACAGATATAAGGAAAGTATAGGAATCATAATTTTTTTCGACCTCGAGTTTTCGACGGATTTTTACGTTTTGAGGTCCCCTAAATCCGTTTTGACTATTTTCGCGATGATGTCTGTGTGCGTGTCTCTATGTCGCATAACTCATGAACCGATACACAGAAAAACACCAAATTTTAAACTTAAACTTTATTCTAGCGTCTTATGAACTGATTATATATTGGGGGAGTCTGAACATCTGGGGGGGTACTTTATAGGTGGTCATTTTTATATTTTATGGAATATATCTGTTATTTACGTTTGGAGAAGAAAATCCTTTAAATAAAAGTTACTTCTTATATAATTATCTATAATTTTTGTTTTATACAAAATTTTCCTAAAATGGTCCGTATTCGAGAAATTTGACAAAATGTATAAAAATAATTTTTTTTAAAAATTGTTCAATTAAAAGTTGTTTGTAATATAATTATCTATAATTTTTATTTTTTACATATTTTCTCTAAAATAGACCGTATTCGAGATATTTGAGAAAATGTGTAAATTTCGAATTTTGAAGAAAACTCAAGAACGGATAAAGAAAAAAACATTAAATTTTAAACTTAAGGTTTATTTCGGTCTGACGTGAAATGATTAGATTTTGGACAAAGTCGAAACATCTGGGGGGTACTTTATGAGAGGCCGTTTTTATATTTTATGGAATATATCTGTTATTTATGTTTGGAGAAGAAAATTGTTCAAATAAAAGTTACTTCTTATTATTATCTATAATTTTTGCTTTATGTCAAAATTTCCTGAAATGGTCCGTATTCGAGAAATTTGACAACATGTGCAAAATTCTGATTTTTATGAAAATTGTTGAACTAAAAGTTGTTTGCGATATCGATCTCTATAATTTTTGTTTATACATGATTTTTTTAAAATGAACCGTAATGGAAAAATGCTAAATCACCATCTTAGTGCCACACAGACTCCCTGATTTACTGTAGGTGAACCAGAAGCCTGTCACAAAGTTAATTATGTAATTGTTTTAAAAATTTGAAAGGAATGTCATCTGGCTCAGTAGCTGAATTTTTGGAAAAAGAAAGGTCAATTTTCACTTTTTTACTTGAGAATGGCAGGTTTAGAATTTTAACATCTAAATCTGAAAGGGAAATAGGATTTACATTAGTTGATGGGAGTGTTGCGTTGCATTTAGATTTAGTCTTAGCTTGAAAGTGTAGACCGAGGACCTTGCATTTGTCTATCTAAGGCTCATAAACAATGCTTATACTTGTATTGTAGGCATTTGTCATGTAATGGAACTTACATATTTCATCTATCATTCATTTTTGCTATCCTTTACAATTCTTCTAGATTCAGCTCCGATGTTTATGATATAAATGCTAAGGTCAAATAGTGAAATTAAATTTATAGTATAAAACGTTTTCGGGTAACAAGCCATGCTCAAAGCTTCTCAAATTTTGACATTAGAAGTTACTGATTCAAAAATATAAAAAATTATAGAGTTTGGGAAATAGTTATTTACGATATAAGTGAGATAAGAGCTTTATTAACGTACGCTTGCAAAATTTGCACAAAGAGTGCATAGAACAAGTTGGGAAATCGTAGAAGTATGTTAATAAAGCGTTATCACACTTATATTCTACAAATTTTTATCTGCGCCTCTAAATGTAACAATAAACGGTAATTATAATTTTTTGTCTAAGAGTTAATTTGGAGTTGTTGTTCCCCACCATTACCTACATGGCGACACATCGAAATTTGGTTGGCGGTTCTAACAATTGAATAAAAACGTTTTGTTTTCTTAGCAACGATAATATTGTCATAAAAAATAAATCAAAAATAATTAATTTTTAACATATTTTTGCATTTTCTAGTAATGAAATGAGTAATTCTGAAAGTTTGCCATCTGATATTGAACAAACTTTAAATATAGTTACTTGTTACTTTAGATTATGACAGTAATTTGTTATTATATTTAAATAGATTTTGACATTTTGACTTTTTACTTTCCTATCTGTATATAGTATAGGAATCATGATTTTTTTTAACCTTGAGTTTTTGACGGTTTTTATGTTTTGGGGTCCCCTGAATCCATTTCGACTATTTTCGCGAAGATGTCTGAGTTCTTTCAAGTTTGGTGTTGCTTGTCTTTTACGCGTTGTTCGTTTAAAAGACGTGGAACCTTTGCTTTTGGAACTATGCTCTCTACGAAAATTCGACTAGAGTCTAGTATACCTTCTTTATTTGAAGTTATCTTGACCAAAAATGTCTGTAATCTCAATAACGTCTGATGCTGGATCATTTTGTTCAGGAATGTCAGTGGGGAAATAAGCAGTAAACATCCAATCGGGAAACATATTTGCGTTGAATGGATGGATTCCAGTTTTTTTGAACCCACTAACGGAATTTTCCATGGATGCACATAGGCTTCAACAAATAGCTTTCCTACTTGAAAGGAAGTTACAATTCGGCCAGGATTATTCTTGAGCTACTTTTCAATTGCCTGATTATAAAAAGTGGACAATGGACTGTAAAATGACACGTCCAGGGGTTGTAACCGGTGTGTGCAGTCTGGTAAAAAGCAAATCATTACTACTTTATTTTCTTTAGCCATTGTAATAACTTGTAATTGTTTGTGGCTATCGTGACCATCAAGCAGTAGGAGTCATTTATTATTTTGGGATGAGTGTGTAAACTTTTTAAAATGCTTGAGCCATACACAAAAAAGGTCATTTGTCATCTAGCCTGGTTCTTGATTCAAGCCCAATGTTCCAGCTGGTGCATCATCAATTAACTCCAGCTTCTACGTTTTTCTTGCAAAGATCAGAGCTGGTGATACAAAATTCCCTATTGGATTCATGGCACAAACTACAGTAGTGTGTGCCCCCTGTTCTGCAATCCTAATTGCACCAACCTGATTTCTGCCTTTTGTCGCCATTTTTTTTGTGGATATTGAACCGTGGAAAGCGCTGACTGGTCTACGTTATAGATACGATCAAATGTGATACTACAGTATACTAAAAAAAAATTTCAATTTGCGACCTCTTGAAACCCTGCGCACGAGCCGCTGATGTAACTTCGGGAGTGAAATGTCTGGGTTACGTATACTTAAGTCCAAACGATATTTCCAAACAGCCACTTTATTAATTTTATTAAATATGTGGGGTAACTGGTTCCTTTCAGCTAACTGAAAGGCGAACTGCCTTACTTCTTTTGTTTTTAACCCAAACATGCAGGTTACCAATTTCTTAATATACTTAGTCTACTATTTCGCACTCAAGTTCTTAAGAAAATGTAGGTTGGTAACGATCTAAGCCTTTTTTGAAACCATTTATTTTTATCTTGTGATCTGCGCCTAAGTGTTGCTTGAGGTACAGCATATGTTTTAGACGCTGCCAACCACCTCATATAACCGTTCTGCACTGCTTGAATAGCATCCCCTTATGCTCGCCTCGCTCCAGTTTTGACGAGCCGATTTTCTAGTGTATTTGCCAACTAAATTAAAAGTTTTATTACATTATAAAGAAAAAAGTTTCTTTGCTTACCTGTAGTAAGCCAACTTAGACTTATTGCGCTTGATCAATTATTACAGCCAAATTATGTGACCGCACAAATATTTTTTTGGATCGAAAAAAACGATTTGCAATTAGCAATTAGCGTTGTCTCGTTTTTAAGTAGAAATGTGGTCGATATGTTATTTTAACCGAGTATGTCGTTTTAGGCCAGTTTCCCTTACATTAATTCTGTAGACCGTCTCACGAGCCTATCATATTAAACGGATGCACAATGAGCCTTGCACAATGAGTCTAGTAAGACCTAAGTGCCGTGGAGAAATCCACCCTCCACACATTATAGATACAGATGCCTACTACACGTCGATAGCTGAGAGAAAAGAGACTGTTAGTAAGATTGATGGAAATCAACGATCAATATAGGTCACCGAGAAGGTATATTTCTTAATTTGTGCAAGCAATTTTCTTTAAAGAGGATAAAACGTTATATTCGATAAAAATATTACAATTAGAGCACCTGCTAATCTTGGCCCTATGCATTAGCGTACTAAGCATACCGGAAAACCCACCCATTTTTGTAGTATAATTTTCACTAGTTTTAAAAAGTTCTACACTATTCAGAATTTTTATCTTGCTAAATACGTTTAACCAGATATTACAAAATAACCGTGGTTACAGATTACTTACTCATTATTCAATTGAAATCTTTTTAAAATTAATCTTGGGCATGCATTATCAAACCCAAATTCTTTAGTAAATAGCATTGAAAATTGTGTTGAATGCATACACGTGCAATAAGCCTGTTTCACACTATCAGCGAGACTGGAAATCCTTTTGAATTTACTTCCTTTGCATATATGTATGTTCAGAGTAGAGATAAATGTAACGCTGCGCTGGTTGCATGCATAAAGACTATCGCAAATGTTTACAACATGGTGTGGTATTCGCGGATGCGATGCCATAAATCGACCAAATTTTGAACGTGTTTTTTAAATTGTATATAGTGGGTTTCATAAGTTAAAACGGGTAGTTATTTTCTTCCAAATAAATAAATATACAGGGTGTCCGAGTCGGCACTAGCATTTTTGCAGTTGTAGGTAAAAAAAAATTAAATTAAAAGGAAACAGATTTATAAAAAACACGATAACCAAAAAAATACGGTCTAATTCAATTAAAATAAGACTACAAATAACACTTATACAATATTTATAATTCTTTTTATTAAAAACACACAAACTTTAGAACTAAACCCAGTACAAACAATACTTTTGAAACATCAATGAATAAAGAATACTAGTACAATACATACAGTTTAAAATAGTCTCTTTATTATTTTTTTTTGCAACTTTTTTTAGATCTAATGTTTTTTTTTTCTATTACACTTTCCAACAGATTTGCATCCAATTACCGGATAGGAACCATAAATATATTATTTAAATACATAAATACTGTAACGTTCATTTTTGGCCCCACGAATTAATAAAATTGTGTTGGCTTACCTGGTTAATCATACGAAAAAAAAGGGTAAAATCGTAATGATGATATCACTATTATTTTTGTCATTAACTAATTTCACCTGTATTCTAACTTTCGGACATCATTATTACAATTTATTTCATCTCACCACTAGTATAATACTTTGTACAATGGTCATATTTGCAGTGTAGTGTTCACTGTTTTAATTTGCCAGATTCTCCTAAAAATAGACCAAGTTTCGTTGTAAATTTATACATATTATGTATTATAGTCTCACCTTTGGGTAATTAATTATTTACGATACCATTCTTTAAGATTTTCTTTGTTTATTTTTGTTTATAGCTGTCAGAATTGGGTTAATGTTTTTTAATTATGACAGTGAATGACATAAACGTCATTTGACGACAGAACACCGACAAGTGTCATGTTGGTGGGACGTTCCAATATCGGGCTCAGAACCCGAGGTAAGGTAGTTTCACAATGAGCGATTTTAAGTCGTGAGAGATTTTTTTGCGATCGCTGTTGTATTAATTTGTGTCGGGAACAGTTTCCCAAATGTAGTTATACTGTATATAAATATAGTTTTTAGGGTACCTTTCGTAAATGGTCTGTTAAGTTATATAGTGGGGAATTCTTGAGGATGAATTTCTGAACCCACTTGACATTTATCGGAAAGGGATTTCGGCCATTTTGGACGGCTGACGTATTGTTTCTGTCAGTGGTGTTGAATCACGAGGAGGACGAATTTTGCGTCGAAGTAGAATTTTGTTAATATTTAGCCCCATCGGCTTACCCTAATTAAAGGGGATTTTAGATTCTACTTCATGGTTAATTGTGGGTAAATGGACATTTCGTATTTTGAGAGGAATTTTAGTGTATTGGTAAATTCCTATGGTCATTGGTCCAGCCCATATCTATTATAGGATTTTAACGCAATAATTGGAAGATCACAGCATTTGGAGTGTGGAATATTGTTGTGCTGTGGATCATCTCACGTGTTTCTCATCCTTGGAAGGCTACCAAGTTAACCCTTTACGAAAAAGGTATGTTTTGTATATATTTGGTTATGTTACGCACCATGTGGCTGTAAATTTCTTTTATGTTATGACATGGTGTAACAGAATTTTAATTATTTGAGCTCATAATACTGTTTATGACTCACTGTTGAGCCAATGTAATTTTTCTTCATCCTAGATGCTGAATAGTTTCTAATTTATGTACGTTTTTTGGTAATCCTATAGTTCGGGGTACTTGAGTCAATGTGTATTGACATTTTTCTTTGTAATATTTTAAGGGTTTCACCCAGGGGGTTGTTAACCCAGGATTCGACAACAATTTTCACCCAGGGGGTAGCGACTCAAGATTTCAACAGTTGTACACAGAGGGTTATATCGTCCGGAGTTCAACGGTTTCATCGAGGGAACACAGAACATTGGTATGCTAGCCGCCTAGTTTACTTGTAACTAGATTTACAAGGATGTTTCTCGTTCTGGATAGGAAGATGGGAATGCTGTGAAAGAAGACACCCTACTATCAGGTTTTTCTTATACGTTATATTGAAGGTTTCATGTGTGCATTGTTGAACTATACATTCACTTTCAACCGAATGTTGTCAAGGTATTCTCAACATTATTTATACTTTTGAGCACAGAATGTTCTAGGGTTCTTTCACTCATAACTTAAGTATTATCAAATGTTACATCGTTTAATTGATTAATATTTTAAATGTTTACTTGATTTAAGCACTTAATGCTGATGTAGTAATCCTTCGGGTCGCAGAACACTTGGACTGCTTCCACGTTTAAGTTGTAATTCTTCAGTTATTAAGGGCTACTGCCATACTTTTACTTTATTCAATTTATTCATTATTAAATGGACCAGACTTAACGATTAAGTAAATAACCTCTGTATCTGAAGTCCTTTGTGTATCTTTGTATTTTTATTTTTTTTTATATTTTTATTTAGTTTTATGAATTATACTTAATAATAAAATTTCATGGTTTAATAATTTTCTTTTGGGTAGTTTGGTCTTAACTAAAAGTTAAGCAGATATCGCCTTCCAATTTGGAGAGGGTTATAAGCTTATAGGGATTTCAAGTTTACTGTTTAGTTTATAATATACGATGTAGTATAGGTGCGGTTATGCACAATATTTAAGTTAACTATAATTTTATATTTTATTTTTTTTGTAAGGTGGAAATTAATATTTTGCGCATGCGTCATGCCTGGTACCAAGCTAACGACGAACCGTGCCATATTTTGATTTAATAATTTATTTTGGGTTATGCATATACATATACAGTGTAAATTTTCCCTTTAATTTCCTCCAATTTTTTTGATTACCTAAGTCATTAGGTAATTAGTCTGTATATTTAGTAAATATTTTTTTCTTTATAAAGGAACATAAGTTGAGGTTTGTCTTTTATTTCTTTCCTCATTTACTGGGTTTTTGGGGAAATAGGATCATAGTTTGGCCACTATATAGACCCAGTTGGCGCCTACTCATTTGTCTACTATTTCCGGAATTATTGTAAGCTATCCACCCCCTAGCTGCCGTCTGAGCGACGTCGAAGGCCCGAAGGTTGACACCGGAACAGCCGAAACTTGTGTAACCGTAGTAGACAACATTTTTAATTGTAGTTAATACTTTAATATTTTTTTTAAGTTTAAAAATTTTGGTGGAATCACCAAGTTCATTTCGTTGGTTACAATACATTATATAAATACATAAATATAAGAAAATTACATAAATAAAATAAAAATTACATAAATGCAATAACATTACATGAATACTATTGTAACTACATTGTTCCATTTAAAAGGAAAAAAAATACGTTATATAATTCAGGCTATGTTAAATTTTTTTATTGTCGCTAGAAATATGTCCACGCTGTGACGTAGAAAAACGTTATGATTGTTACACATGCTGTAAAGTGGAGACGATTTTTGGAGATTTATTCTAGGCGTAGGCAAATAAAACATCTGTGCATTTCTTGTACTAGGCCGAGGCATGTAAATATCAAGCCTATGTAGATGGTGAATAACTTTGAATAAAAGTACCTGTTGTGTGATAATTCTTCGGGACTCAAGCGATTTGACAGAAAAACGATCATGTGGATGGTCTATGGCAGGATATGTTCCGTCTTGTTTGAAGGAAAGCATATTTAAGGAAGCGTCGCTGGACTGATTCTAATTCAGAGATATACATACTATGGAGCCCTTTCAAACTAATACAAATGTACCCTCAACAACCAGATCTTTATTCTTTAATAAAATTACACAAAGAGAACTATCCTATTAGACTAGTTGTGTCATTTGTCACGGCTCTATCAGTTAAATTTTCACATACATTAATTAAACTTATTTATATAAGAAAACTGCAAATGCAAAAGTACAGTATAAAAAATTCTTATGAATTAACAGAAAAATTAAAAAACATTAAATTACCTAGTAACACAAAATTAGCATCATTCGAACAAACCTATTTCATACTATGCCTCCTAAGGAAACAGTTAAGCTAGTAGAAAACTTATTAGATCGTAATCAAGTCAATATTTTAATCAAAGAAGAAATCCTAAATTTGTTAAACATTTGCCTAAAACAAAATTATTTTCAATTTCAATATAACATCTACTCAGCAAATGAAGGTCTTATTATGGGGAACCCATTGAGCCCGTTGCTTGCAGAAATATTTATGGATAATATAGAATATAAAATAAGTAAACAAGAATATAAGTAAACATTGTCTTTATTGGTATAGATATGTTGACGATATACTGACTGCTTTTACTGGTACTAGTAGACAGTTAAATTGTTTATTAGTTTTTATCAATACTATACACCCTAATATTAAATTTACTATGGAAACAGAGAAGGATAATTCAATTAATTTTTTAGACTTAAAAATTATTAAAATTAATAAAGGAGATAGTTTTGGGATATTTCATAAGCCATCACATACTGATATTACAATAAATAATAGTTCATCTCATCCATACCAACAAAAGCTGGCAGCTTACAACAGTATGATCCATAGATTAGTTAATATCCCCCTTACCAAAGAGAACTTCACAAAAGAATTAAATATCATTAAACAAATCGCAGTAAACAATAATTTTAATTCATAGTTAGTAGACAACATTTTAGGGAAAAAACTTTTTAAACATGCTATTCAACAAGTTGATCTCATAATTAAAGATTAAAATTGTAGATATAAGACTCTTACATATATAGGAGCTCTTAGTAAAAAGGTATCATCATATTTAAAAAACCAAAATATTACCGTAGCTTTCAAATTCAATAATACGCTTGGGAAGTATATTAAAAACAAAGGTAAAATTAATCCTAATAATAAATCGGGGGTATATAAATTAAATTGTGGTAGTTGTCCAAAATTGTATATTGGTCAAACAGGCCGTACTTTCAAAAAGCGCTATTCCGAACATTATAATTATACAAAAAACAAAAATAATTCTACTTACTCAAATCATATTTTGAAATTTTACATATAGAAAATAAGGGCATTAAACTAAACCATTTAGAAACACTTAAAATAAATAGATTTAAAAATTCAGATGAATGATCAATTAGATATTAATATTGACAAGGGGGGTAGCCATGTGTGAGTTGAGGTAATTTTAAGGTGAAGGGGGAGAAAAAGTCCTTTATATCTCACAAGGAAAGTCAATGTTTAATTATTTAACAAAACATTGAGTGCGACCGGTTTCGAAGTGTCATCACTTCATCTTCAGGCTCGCCTAGTGGAAAGGAGAATATGTGGTGTAAGGTGTGTTAACACTTAGAGCAAACGATATATAAAATAGTAAAAAAAGAGAAAACTCACCATACTCTCCATCCACTAGGGAATACTACAAAACAAGTTTCATCCAATGTGGGGTGAAATAAATTGTAAAATGAACAAAGTTTACAAGTAATAAAAAGTTAAAAATATTTGAAAAAACAAATATTAGTCAATTGAAATAGTAAAATTTAAAATATTCAAGACCATACAAAACAAATCACATACATTAAACAGATTAAAAGATAAGGCTTATTTTAAACAACCTTGTTTTTTTCAAAAAACTAACATTTTTGAAAGGAGACCTGTCAAGTTAAGGCCTCTACAGGTGGTGGCAAGTATTAACAAAAAATTCTTAGGTAAACCCATGACAGGATATAGGTAATAAGATGTAAACCATAAGTGAAGAAATATTTATTATTTATTATATAAGATTTGGGCCATGAACCAATCACCAAGTGTATGTGATGTTGTAGGAAGAAGAAAGAAGAAGAAATGACTGGGTTAACTGTTGTGAAGCAACTGAATAATAATAATAAAAATAATAATAAAGAAAAGAAGAAAATGACGGATGTGAAATCGCACAATCTAACCTAATCTTTAAACGTGCTCGTTGGTTTCTTATGGGAAAAAATTACTTACTGAAATGTACCCCTTGCAAGAAAATATGTGAATAGAAATAAAGGGGGAGGTTAAAAAGGAAGTTAGAACGATAAATTTAGATTAGTGTTGAGAAAACAGGAGGAGTTTCTGACATTATCTGGGCATTTAAGCAACCAACAGGATTTAATTTTAAATTTCTTAATACCTCGAGGCTTTCGAAGCTATTAAGAGTAAATCTATGGTAGAAACTATGTAGGATTTCGAAACCTTCAGTTGAATCGAAGTCGTGATTTGAGTCCAGTAGGTGGTTGGCAAAATGTGAAAAACCTGTTGTATTTTGGTTAAGACAACGCAAATGTTCTTTAGATAGTATTCCCTAGTGGATGGAGAGTATGGTGAGTTTTCTCTTTTTTTACTATTTTATATATCGTTTGCTCTAAGTGTTAACACACCTTACACCACATATTCTCCTTTCCACTAGGAGAGCCTGAAGATGAAGTGATGACACTTCGAAACCGCTCGCACTCAATGTTTTGTTAAATAATTAAACATTGACTTTCCTTGTGAGATATAAAGGACTTTTTCTCCCCCTTCACCTTAAAAAAAAATAGATATTAATAACTTACCTTTATTAAATATCTTTCCTAGTTTTCTGTGAGATAATCCCATTAATGATACTATCTTATTGTTATCTGATTGATATCATAATTACTTAAGTACCCTTATGTACTTTAAATAGTCAGTTTATTTTGTTATGTTATTGATGTATTTTCTTAATTACTTTGTTTGGTTTTATTACTTCGCATATATACTCGACATTGAATTGCAAATTAGTCACATTTGAAAAAGAAGTTGTACTTCGAAACATGTCATGTGTAGTGTTTTAATTTTAATTTTTTTTTTAAATAAAAGTTTTGTCAAAATCTACCAAACTTGGTTTTACTGATTTAAGATAATATGGATTTTAATCAAGTAAAGGCAGAAACAATAAATAAGTTGAATAAAGTTTTAAGAGGTTTAGAGAATATACATGCACAGTCATTTAGAATGAAAGCAGCAATTTTATCAGATCTCTTGGTATTTTTTGTTTTAATTTTTTTCAGTGCTTCATAAACGTATTTCCAGAGAAGTATTCTAGATTTAACATGTATTAATTTTGATTTACCGTGGCCGTAACATTATTAATTGTATTAATGCATTAGCTATTTTCTGTGGATTATTATAATTTTTGTTTTTATAATGCATTGTTCTCGGAAGCTTATTACAGTTTTGTTTATTTTTTATATACCTCCAGAATTCTTTAGTCGTCTTGGATTTCGCGTTCAGCTTTTTAATAGTAATTTTTGTAAGCGATTGTTGTCTCATTCTTTATCTCTTTTCGAAAATATTTGAAATTATTTAATTTAGAGTTATCACTGTTTTTCTTCCAGGATTTCCAAAGACGATATTTAATTTGAAATTTTGTGATAATGCTGCTCGTGAACCATGGCGTATTACTCAATTCATGTTCTTAGGAAAATATTTCGCTGGTAGAAACAGTTATGGGTAGGGTTGGACACATTCTTAAAGCGATGCTTAAATTTGATTCAATGTTAAGCAAGGTACTTTTTAAAAAGAAAGAAACAAGATCTATTTCAACAGCCATTTCTAAGGTGTTAAGATCTGAGGAATTACCATCTTTTAAGACGTCTCTTCCATTGCCAGGGCACTAATCACCTGACCAATAGTAAAGAAAAAATTTAGTTTTTTAGATCGAATACGATGACGTGGTGTAGCTAATTTAGTTTTTTCTACATCTGTTTTGTTAGCAAATTTCTTAGCTTCTCAAGATTCCTCTAATCCTTGTTTAACAAATGTTAATAAATATTTAATAAATCAGAGGCTTGATATAAATTACAATATTTTTATTATTGTAACTTTGTAACGTGATTACTAGTTATTCTATCTACTTGTTTAATGTGTTTGAGCTTAATTGATAGGCTGTGGGTTAGGTTATTAAATAACTCGAATAACTCTGAAAAAGAAGTTGGGCACCACTATATTTAAAGCTTACTATACTTGACCCCAGATTAGTAATAAAAATATAGAAAATCACTAACCACTAACAAATAATATTTATTCGTAATATCTGCAACGTGAATGATCTCATGATATTTGATATTCTAACTTAAACTCGAAAATGTCTAGATCTTCTAGAGATGAATCAAACAACGGTCTTTAGATTGTACCAGAACCAAAACGTCTAGGTATAAAAACCATCTAGATATAGCCATGCTAAAAAAGGGTTAAAATATTAAGATAGGAAAATAGGAAATTTGAACAGGATCTAGATAAAATGCTTTAATTATTAAATGAACAATTTAAAACTATTAAATAAATAATTTTACAGAGACTAAAATTAGAATGAAAAGGAAAAATAGTAATTAATATATTTAAATATAGTAAAGCATAATATCCTATTCCAAAAAAATAATATATAATTTTATATAAAACCAACATGTGTTATTCATTGTTGAGGTTATGTTATAAATTTGACAATTTATTTAAGAAATTCTTGTACAAAATATATATTTTCAACAATATATCATTATTAAAACTTACCTTATAAAATCAGACGGATTTTACGATAGATTAAAATCATTTAGTACTTCGGATGACCAAGCTATATTAAAAATCAAATCAAGTTGATTCGTTGTCATCCAAGTCAAAAATAATTCTTACAAGACGAATAAAGAAAGAAGAAGACGACAAATGACATTTGAATAAGAGATGATTGTGTCAAAATAACGAATAACGGTTCCAACCGTTACAACTTATAGGGTGAATATGATTTAAAATTTTATATCAAAATGACGATCGAACATAAAAACTTAAATTGTTTTATTGTTATCAACTGGCTTTATATTTATTTATACATTTTCAAAAATACTTAATAAAGCATCGTGAATATTTTCTTTTAAAACGTCAAAGTTTTAGTGAATTTATACGACTTTCTTAACGAGTGTCGATCAATGATTTCAATGAAAGAGATTTAAGGTATTTTATGAATATGACTCGCCGAGAAGTCGATGATGCAAAAAATGTATATAGCTTTTCACTCATATTAACAAAAATTGCCGCCTCGAATACCGATTTTGCTTTATACGTTCAATGAATGGCTGCTGCAATATCCGTAAAATGCTTTTGGAATAAGGTTTTAATTCTTTATTGTACTCCTAATTTTAATAACTAAAACTTAACTCCTTTCCAGTAGACCTTTGAATGCATTAAAATCCCGCTTCTTATTGATCAGTGAAAACATATTTGAGTTGCTTAGTTTCAAAAGCCGCTAAAACGGTTTTAAGGTTTTTGTGGGAATGATGAAAACAATGTTAAATAAGTAAATTATCTCAAGGGGTAGATGAAACTTTTGCCTTTTACTTTTATTTACATGTGTTAATCAAAAATCAATAAATTACAATAAAAATTCAACTGTTACATAATAATTTTAATTGTTTAAAATTTTTTTAGAGGATTTTGTTCCGAATGTCATATTTTAGAGCGTTTTACAGCATACACTGTATGTTATAGTGGATTTTGCAAAAGTAATGTTTCGTATTTTTTATTTACTTCTTTAAATGATCAGAGACTTTGAAGATAGGATGTTGTGGAAAAACATTAAAAGAAAGTAATAAACATTAATGAGTGTAATAAAGATATCTTAAAAAAATTACAATAAACTTATAAATAAAAACTTAATTCCTAAACTAAATTCTAAAATAATTGAAATTTCTTTAAATCTAACAAAATCAAAATTTTCGGCATAAACTCGACCCTGAAACATATCTGCGCAGCTTTAGTGATGTTTTTTTTATCAAACCAAGATAGTAACATCTTCAAAGCCACATTCACATAGGTCCTCTTTAATTACATTTTCAACAGCCCCAATTGTTGTAGCTCTCACTTCTGTATTTTTATAAGACTGCAAATCTGGCCTGTTACGCCATTGTTCTCCATAATTAATAATTTATTAATATCATTTAATTTCGCAGCTTCTGATTTGATTTGATTTGATTTGGTACAACAATATTTGGAGACACCATTGGATTAGTTTTACCAGGTCGTGTTATTGGTTTTTTAGTCCCTAGTTCGCTTTTATATGTCTGCTCACCTTGTACTTGAATATTATTTCTATTAACTGCTTTTGTAATAAAAAATCTCATTGATTTCATAAACTCAAAATACCATGACATGGTTGGTTTTACAATCAGTTCATAATAATGTATCCAATCAAATACTCCGAGTTGTTCTAAATTTTTTACTGTACAAAACTGTTTTAATATTTCTACGTATTCATTTGGTGATACAATTACTTCTCTTGATCTTAATTCTTTCTCTATCAGACCAAAAACACGATCAGGTGGTAAAAATAAATGCCCAATCACAGGGAAAACTAATTCTACATTTTTTATGTGACATGGAGCGTGTGATAGTAACTATTTGCCCAGCATTACAATCATTCCAGTATTTTTATTTTGGCCAGAACACCCATCTGATATAATTCTTAATTTTGTTACATTTGCGTTAAAGTAGTAGAGCTAAGGTAATTATATACGGCATTGCCACTATCGTTGCTAGCTTTTGGAAAGTTATTTTCATGCCAATAGTAACTAGTTACGTTGCCTGGGCATAAAGTAGTAGTTGAAGTACCCGAAAAAATTGTAAAATTATAAAAGCTCCATTGTAAAGAAATATGTGCAGTCTGATCGGGCAATTTTATCATGCTTAAATTTTTTTGACAGTCGAAACTAATAGTCATGATTGTATCTTGAGTATCGCGCAATATTTTATAGAAAGCTTATTATTTCAGTCGATGTATTCGCTTTTCTGTAATCAACTGGGTTTTTACAGATACTTCCCTGGCTAAGTTAATTCGTTCGTTTAACTCAGAGCATGTAGAACAAACATCTGTCCTTGGTGTTCCAAAACCAATATTAAATTTTGTATTAAACATTTCACGAAAAAAGCTTTGCTTGACTTTTAAATCTTCTTTTGAAGCATTGTCATACATCATCGAAAGTTTTCTTATGCTTAATGTTGAATATATTCGATATAAATTTTTTCCTCAACATAGTGCCTTTCTTAATCTAATGATTTTATAAATGTAACCTCAGCTTCGCATTTAGGTTTATATTTTTTACGTCTTCTATCACCTACTCTATTTTCCGTAGGAACTGACCCATTAGTTGCAAAATATCTATGTAAAATTCTATATTTCTATATGTGCAATATATTACAAAATGTTTTTTTACAAACAGGGATCAGTTGGCCACTGTCATTTCTTACATGATACTTAATTGCAAAACTTCTTTTACTCTTTGTTGTTGCGGCCTTTGCTTTGGTTATATTACAAAATTTAGTAATGAAACAATCTTGACTTACTTTACTTGTACTTTTGTAAAAAGCAGCATGAAATTTTCTGATTTCTTGGCAAGAAAGAAGAGAACATTTGAAAGATTTTCTATTGTAGCCACAAGCATGTTGCAATACAGGTAGCCCAGGTGATTTATATCTTGAATAAAGACAAAAAAAGATGAGGCTAAGTCGAAAATAAAGACAAAAACTATAAGGAAAATCATGGACCAAAAGAAAAGTGGGGATAGTAAATACATATTAGTATTACCTATACTGAATTTCGATGAAAACTATCTATCCTAAATAATTTTAAAGGTAAGGCTTTATAAATAATTTTACCATTCCATAGAAACCATCTTATAAAATAATTTGCTAATGATTTGATAACAATTACATAAATTTTTTGACAATTAAACCGTTTCTGTTATTAAATTGAAATTATCTGTAACTTCCAAACGAATCACTTTACACCTCAGGCATACATTTTTGGAATAAACTATTAGAAAGGAATAGAAAAATTTAATAATATCTATGGTGTTCCATTGAAAAATCATTGGGGAGAGGGTGAAAGTTTTATATATACCTCCAAATAGTTCAAATCATGTTTATGAATTACTTTTTAACTTTGTAAAGGAACAGACAGTTGATATTGAGAGTACATACATATTTGGAGATTTCAATATTAATGATATTACAGGGACTGACTTTAGTTTCAACAGAGCTCTAAACCAAAAATTAAACATCTTACATCAATTCTTAAATTTTAATACCTTCACATTTTTTAATAATGTTAAAAATTTTCAAGATAAAACTCTTGACTTGGCAATTTGTTCCGAAAATAATAAACAGTACTGTAATGTTGTTAGAGATTCTACTCCATTCGTTAAAGAAGATTTATACCATCCGAGTCTTGACATAATAATTAAATATACCAAAACCGAAAAATCATACAATCATACAACGCATAAAATTACCGAAAATCGATACAATTTTAAAAAAGCAAACTTTGAAAGTCTTGCGTTTAAGGTGCGGGATACGGATTGGACAGCAGTTTTGTTGGAATCAAATGTAAACGCAGCTCTAGACACCTTCTATAAAATATGGAATGCTATTTTATCACAGTGTGTTCCTAAGTTTTAAAAATTCGAATATTATAATAAATTTCCAATCTGGTTTATGGAAGAAATATAGGAAGCATTGACAGAAAAATGTAAGTATAGGAAGCTACAAAATATATCAAATTTTTATAAAGAAAAATATTTAGAAATGAAAAGACAAGCTAAAGCACTTGTAAAAAAAGAAGAGAGTAGGTACCTCAAAGAATTGCAAGAAAATGTGGGTGTTGATATTAGTTGTTTTTAGAATTATGTTAATAATAGAAGAGAAAACTGCACAGTAAATAGTAATTTTATTTATCAAGGAAATATAGTGGAAGATCAAAAACCCGCAGATGTTTTTGCGGAATTTTTCTCTTTTATATATGACATTAATAAAGCTGATTACAAGTTAGATTTTAATAACGAAGTGAATAATATTTGCGATTCTTTTTTAATTAAAAAAATTTCTGATGTTGATTTTGATAATGCGGTCAAAAAATTAAAGCCGAAAAAAGCTGAGGGTACGGATGGTATTCCACCATATGTTTTAAAAGGTTGTAGTGAATGGCTAAGAAAGCCCCTTACTTATATTTTTAATTTAATTCTCAACACAAAAGTATTTTCAGTGCAATGGAAAACTGCTGTCACTACACCGATTTATAAGTCTGATGGAATGTAGAAAATTACCGGCCTATTTCGATAATGTGTGCCCCATCTAAACTATTTGAACAGACAGAGCTGTCACCTATCGGTGAGATTTAAATCATTTTTTGATTTAAATACATTTTTTGATTTAAATACTTTGATTTTAAATCGTTTTTAAAAAAATGATTTTTGATTTATGATTTAAATCTTTCTGAAAAATATCTTTGATTTTTTATTTAAAAATTAGATTTAAATCTTTTTAAAACGATTTAAATCTTTTTAAAACGATTTAAATCTTTTTAATGATTTAAATCTTTCTGAAATGATTTAAATCTTTCTGAAATGATTTAAATCTGTAAAATGATACAAATCTTTTTAAAATGATTTAAATCTTTTTAAAATGATTTAAATCTTTTTAAAATGATTTAAATCTTTTTAAAATGATTTAAATCTTTTTAAAATGATTTAAATCTTTTTAAAATGGAAGAATATATTGCCATCCTAAAACCCTTGGCCTTATCCATAGATATTTTTCAAGGAGAAAGTCATACATACTTTGGGACACTTATGCCAACGATAGGGAGTTTACATGTTAAATATGAAATAATGAAATCCTCAACCTAAGACATCTTGGATTTTTAATTGACATATGCATTAAATCTATTGAAACTCGGTTTTCGATATATTTCGAGAATAATCCTCAATCAGAGATGGCTATAATAGCCACAACATTTTTACCAAAGTTTAGGCTAAGATGGCTAAATTCGTTTAAAAATACGAATTTTATTCTTCAAGAGAATCAAGTAAAAAATATGGTGTTAAAGGCAGCAAAAGAATTTGTAAGTTTTGAAAACTATGCCACACGTGAAGTGATAGATGAAGAGGAAAATGAAGATTTTTTTGAATTAAGCACTGTATCAGAAATATATACAGAAAAAGAAGCACCGTCAGTTTCTCACGAATTTGAATGAATTACAATGATTTGTCCATATTAAACAAATATACCCTCTTAAAAAAAATGTTTCTAAAATATAATTGTATTTTACCATCTTCCGCCCCGTGGAAAGAATGTTTTCATATGCCACTTGTATAGATTCTCCACGTCGGCATGCATTGACCGACAAAAACTTCGAAAATCTTGTACTGTTAAAATCAAATAATATTTAAGGGATGCTTCTTGCTCGAAAGTTTTGTTTTTTGGATTATTCATTAGTTCTTTAGTTACACGTGTTTTGTTTTGTATGCTTTAATAAAACTGTTCAAAGGCCTATTTTTTCTTTCTTTAATTATACCTAATATACAAATTACCATAAAGTGGTCTTATTGGTTGGCTATATCTATTATGGCAAAATCGGAAGGTTTCGTTTTATGTATTTCTGCAAACTGACAACAATGTTTCGAGAACTCTGTAAACTATAATTCTCTGCAAAATTTTACATTATTAGTCTTAAACTATTGTTGTAACCAAAAATTTGTGTGTCGTGTAAATGTAACACTGTTTTAATATATTTTATTGACTCCTAAATATATATAAAAAACGATATAATATTTTTTTATAATTTAAATGCGTTTAAGTGATTTAAATTTATAAAAAGATTTAAATCGTTTAAAAAGATTTAAATCTTTTAAAAAGATTTAAATCTTTTAAAAAGATTTAAATCGTTTAAAAAGATTTAGATCTTTCAAAATGATTTAAATCTTTCGAAATGATTTAAATCTTTCGAAATGATTTAAATCTTTCCTAAAATGATTTAAATTGTAAAAAGGATTTAAATCTAAAAAAGATTTTTGATTTAAATCTTTTTTTTTAATAAATCGATCTTTGATTTAAATCATTTGTTCAAATGCAAACGATTTATGATCTTTGATTTAAATCTTTTTTAAAATGATTTTAAACAGCTCTGTGAACAGATAATATATACCAAATTATATAAATACGTAGAAAAATACATAGTATCGCAGCAATACGGTTTTATGTCAAATAAATCTATAAATACTAATTTGTTCATTTTTGGAAATCAAGCATTCAAAACTTTGGGAGCTAAATCTCAAATGGATACAATTTTTACAGATTTTCAAAAAGCATTTGATCGTGTAAATCATGATGTACTTCTAAAAAAAACTAGTAAAATTTGGGTTGTCTGAACACTTTATAGAATTAATAAAATGCTATTTAGAAAACAGAAAGTTTGTAGTTAGACATAATGGAAATGTTTCTGGAAAATATCATGCAAATTCCGGAGTACCGCAGGGCTCTAATCTTGGACCTCTACTATTTAATATATTCATCAATGATCTTTCTTCTGTTCTTAAGCACGCTGAGTGTCTTCTATTTGCAGATGACCTCAAAATTTACAGTAGAATAAACTCAGTTCGAGATTGTGTTATGCTACAAAAAGATATACATAGGGTTTATGAATGGAGTGTAATTAACAAACTGAATTTTAACATCAGTAAATGTAAAGTGATGAGTATAACTCGTTCCAGGGAAGCAATTTTATTCGAATATGAGATGGGAAGGGATACCTTGGTAAGATACATAGAAACTAAAGACCTTGGTGTAACCTATAACAACGTCTTTTCATTTGCTACACACGTAAAAAATATAGTTTCCGCAGCAAATAAGATATTGGGATTCGTAATAAGACAAACAGCACATTTTACAAACATTAACACCATGAAGCTGCTATATTTTACTCTAGTAAGACCTAAATTGGACTTCGCATCAACTCTTTGGTTTTCTAAGTACATAAGTTGCTTAAAAACAGTAGAGAAAATTCAAAATAAATTTCTTCGATATTTATATTATAAAAAATATCGTATTTAGCCTGACTACAATACAGTTAGATCAAGTCATCTCTGTACAAAGTTATTAACGGTAACATTAATAGTCCAGAAATCCTCTCACTAGTTTCATTCAATGTTCCCGGACGGTGTACACGCACAATATTAATGTTTCATATACCACATATACTTCTAACAGTTAGGGCACCTCTTGTAACTATTTTGAAATTAATCAATAACTACAACTTGTTGGTGGATATAGATTGGTCTCTACCTCAAAACATATTTAACAATCGTATATTGAGTCACATTTTAAATATTTCCATATAATTGTATTAAGCCACATTTCAAAAATTTCTATAAAAAACTTAAACAACTCTGGTGAACTGTTTAAACCTCTACAATTCTTAGATAAAATAAAATAAATGTTAAATAGGATAATACGTATCGATTTGTATTAACCATGTAATAAGGCCTTTGTCTGTTTGGTTAAAAATAAATAAATAAATAAATAAGACAAACGATGTCCGCCTTTATTTGACTTTTGATTTATTTTTGTATGTTTTTACAAAAGCATTAGTGTTAAAATTATTTAAGGTGAATAGTTTCCACTGAAATTCCCTGTAGGTATGTCACGAGAAAATGGTAAATAAAAATGTGGAAAAAAAATTAGATTGTGAAATGGAATATCTAGTGCAGACGAACACCAATGCCGGTATGGCCCTGTATATGAATGTTGTCAATGCACATAATATTGTGAAAACTTTCTTACTTTTCTTGATTAGCCTTGGATCTTTTCCAGGTGGACTTGGCAAATTACTTTTTTCTTGTATGTTTAGGATCACTTTCCGTCACAAACATTTCAATTTCATCCATTATTTTTATAGAAAAACTTAATTAAAATTATTATCACCGGCACCTAAGTACTCTCTATTGCCATAATAAAATAGATGTCACATTATTTACGTACGACCTTGCTAATGGCTACTTTTATTATAAAGGATTTTGAAACACACATACTGCATTTTAGAGGAGTTTGCAGCAAGTACCATATTTCTACATAACTTTACAAAAGAATGTGAATATAGTTTACAAAGTTGTACACTATATATTTGTGCAAAAAAAGTCATAATGAGCAAATTCGGTTTTAGCTGGTTTTAAAACTAAGCGACTCATTTTAGAAATGTAATTTGTTCAACCCGTTGGTGTTGGTTCAACCTCACTCGCATCGGTACACTTAAGAATAATCAAATAATATTTTACTTTTTGAACTTTTTTATAATATTCGAGCAAGACTTTATGTTCACATGTAACAGTCCAATACCTAATTTCCTTTTAAATGTTTTTTCCTAAATATTAGGTTGGTGTTTTTTACCATTATTAGGGATTCTAAGAATATGTTTTCCATCATTGGGTTAAATTCAGCTAGAAATTAAATTAACTTTAGTTATGGCATAAATAAGGTATTTTCTTGAATCTGACTCTCTTTTATTAGAAATGGTTGCATTTAATTTTATTTATGTTTAAGTAAAACATTGTTAATTGCTTTCACACCAATCTTTATAGTTGGTTGAATTTTTTTGACAGTAGTGTGTCGGTCCTCTTTAATCATGTTTTAATTAAGACTAATATTTTTTCTCTATTTGCTATTTGTGGCTTAGTCTCTCGAAAACTCTCATTAAAGGAAAGTCGACCCAGTTAAAATTTAATATACAACCGCTCAGGGTAGTGAAGGAACACGACGACCAAGCTCTCGATTGATTTCCTCGGAACAATATTTAAGATTTAAGCCACGCTTAAATTGTAAAAAATCACAGCACAATAATGCCCCTCGTTCATTTCTATCACTGGTTAGCAAAATAATTACTTTGAACTTATGGAATTTACAATCAAGTATATTTGACAACAACTGTCACTTACCTAACTTGTAAACAACTAGATTAATATGTCAGATAAGATTTGTTGCAAAAGTATTATCGCCTATTAGGCATTCCAACGACCTGTCTAAATGGCTACCAGTGGGTAATGACAGTTTAGATATGGCAACACTGTTATCATGTTGTCATTAACAGGGTCAATGATACATATATAGTTATATAGATTGCTCAAAGCTGGTCATTTACGAGCGGCCATATTGCCTGGCAAATATTTATTAATTTGAATCGGTTTAGCAAAAATGTGTTTTAAAACCAATTTTTAGCCTTTAGATATTTAAAAAAAAATAATTGCTTACATTTTTACTTCAAGGCATACGCTTATGTTTATTTTGAAAAATATGGATAATCAATCTATGTAACTATCTATTTCATTGACCTTGTCAAATCACCAGGTCTACAGGGTTGCCATAATTTTGCAATATCATAACTCGTCAAAGCCCACTGGTAGGCATTCAGTTTGGAATGCCCAATTAGAGGTTTGTTCAAACATAAACCAAATCAGTTTTGTGTACTGTCGGGATTCTACGCAGTCTAGAGTTTGTGTTCCAACAAACCGTAGACTCGAAACTGTACAAAAACATAGTGTTCCAACACAACCAAAATTAATCACAAACCGATTTGTGTACTGTCAAATCAGTTCCTGGGTCTGAATAGGAACGAATTGTCAAGACATGCGCTAAGCCGCAATAAACTGAACATTTCGTGATTGTAATTATATTATTTGTATCTATTGTCTCTGACAGTTCTGATTTGTATTTGTTATTCGAGCTTAGTCTTCATAGTTTTTGTTCATGATCATTTATTTTATTTTGTGGTTTATTATTGTCATAATGCGTCTGTTGAATTTAAAAAATGTGTTCCAACATAATCGAGTTCCGAGTTGAATCCCAATCCCCGACCAGTACCTGACAAGTTGCCAATTACTAGTCATCGACAGATTGTCAACAATAAGTTTTGGACTGGTTTATGTATTGTTCCAAGATCGTTGTTGGAACAAACCTAATATTTTTCAAGTAACTTTTTATATAAAATCAAAAAAATAGGAAGATATATGACCCCTTCAATTATTGATATTGACTGTTTTTACTAGACTTATTCATCTATAGCATTTTTATTCAGTCAACAGAATAATAATTTTAGTTTTAACCCCTGTATTAAACTAAGCTTATGTGGGTAAGAGCGTATATTATTAATATTTGCCGTGGCGCTGTAGGGCGACTTAAAGATCATTAATGGTGCCATTTTAATTACAGGTGAGAACCTCACCCATTATTATCAAAACGGTAAGGCACTGCGATTTGTAATCTAGATGCCATATCACCTACCTATTACAGAAGCGAAAGCTTGCGTCGGCACCTTTGATGCCGGTTGTTCCACTGGTAAAAATGAACAAGATTCATATAAATTCGGATAATACACTGAGAAAAAGATTTAAATATATGTCACAAACTTATTTAGCAACATCCACTAGTTCTTCTCTGAATTGAAGGTTAGTGATATAATTAGAAAAATAAGGCTTCACAATAATTTATTTTGAAGTAAATTGTACTGATCGCCAAACTAAAAAAATGCTTTTACTTGAAAAAGTAGACCTAATACTCGTTGTACTTAATTCATCAGTTTTTTTAGATAACATTAACTCTTTAACAGAGTGATTCTATTACAATTTATTGATGTAATAATTAAATGTGTACTTTCCTGGAAAACACCTTCAACTATGATAGTTGGATCTAGAAAAATAGATTAAACAGATAATAACTGGCATTAAAAATGTAAATATACTTCCCAACTGTAATTGTGAAAGCCTTTTATGTGTTTTAGAGCCTTATGATATGTCAATAATACCAACAATCCTTGGAATAAGACTTTCGCCATACTCTCTTATAATAATTTAACAACTCGGTGGATAAATCCGGGATTTTTTACAATTCTATTTTTGTAAACAAAATTAATCTAGTAGTCATTGATAGAAAATCATCACCAATAATTGGCGTAACGATTCATTACACTGTTTTACACTAGCACTAACGTTCACTGCACTAGCTCAAATGGCTTTTCTTTCTTTAGAGTCTTCTGTGCAAAGTTGTCCAGTAACTGCAGCACTTCTTCATTAACATGGGAGTGAAGTCGACCCTCATGTTTTGCAGTAACCTCTTTTTCTTATTTGTTTGTATGAAGAAAATCGTTTAAATAGAGCCAGGGTGCATCAATGATACATCTTAGGACTTTATTTTGAAAAACTTATATTATGGCACATCCTCGTAGCTGTTTTTCATAAATCCAGACTGGATTTAGGATTTGTTTATAAATCATATGAATTTGCTGTACACATAAATTTGCATTTTTAGATGCATAATTATTAGAACTTTGAATTAAATTGAGATTTGAAGAAAAGTACTGTAGGAAAACACCTATTACAAAAATCAAATTAATAAAAATCTCAATACGAAAAATATACACCAAAAGGTACAAAATTTTAGACAAAGGAATATGCCCTAGGTCCCAAAAAATACAAGGTGAGCGCAAACTGCTTGTATTCATTGGAATGTCTTCTAGCTAGAGGCTTTTTGTTTTTAAATTCCTCTTGAGATTTAACTATATCTGCAAATGGTTGGTTTAAAAATTGTCGCCCAACCGAAGGATATTTTTGGTACTAGTACATGCATTATCGAAATAAAAACAACAATATCTCTTCAATCTTCAAAGTTAGTCATTCTTTTGCTGGGACCTATAAAATATTTAAATTAAAAAAATACATAAACACAACACTTTTATATTATTTTTAATATCTGGTGAACTGAGAAAATCGTCGTGGGATTTAGTAGTAGATGTTGAGGGTACAGATTCATTCAGAATGATGAATGTTTTCATTTGTTGTGGAGGAGGAGGAGGTTATCAATTCGTCGCGATATTTTTTTTTATGTATGTTCAGCGATAATTCTTTAACACGGTCTCCGATTTCAATGATTTTTTTTGTTAAAAAGGGGGTACTTCAGGGGTGGTCTCATATAAATTTGGTCAAAATCTAATAATTGGGTCCATAATAAAATCCTCAAGTTCTTCATTTTTTATGTATGTTTAGCGATAATGCCTTGTCCGATTAATATGATTCTCTTTTTGTTAGTAAGGGGGTACCTCAGGGGTGGTTCCATATAAATTTGGATGTGGTGATGGCATCTGCACGTTTTTTGAAGTCGGTTTTTTTAAATTTTTAATTTCTAATACCTGTTCATCATATTTATATATCTGGTTATTAAGAGCACACTATATAGTCCTATGGAAAGTGTCCTATATCACACGCGTATGAATAAGAATTTACTTTCCACCCGTGTACGAATATGCTACTTTACGCAGTAGCTGTCACAAAATGTCAAACAAATTATTTCTATTTTGATCTATGTAATGTCCATATTAATACTAAAGTCGATATGATTGTTAAATTATTGAAATTGTTGTTAATTAGATCCTAGATATTTATCTTTAACAATTATTATTAAAATAATTTTAAAATAACTAAGATATGTTTGCTCTTTATTCTGGTTAAACACATAACCGATAAGATCATTCAATTTACGCAAGACCTATTAGCTCAGATGGTTAGGGCGTCAAACTTATCAACTTTGCTATTTGAGACCTGGCGAGCGACCGCGTTCAAATCTTGGCGGGGCTAGAATTTTTTTTTGTTTTTTAATTTTTTTTTTTTAGAAAATATGAAAATTAAATAAATACAATTATTGTTGATAATTTTTTTAAATACATTTTAATTTTTATAATAACCTGGTTTTACATTTTTTGATGAAATTATTTTGTGGTCATAGGAAAAATATTGTACATTACTTATGTGGAAAGTGATTTTCCACACTCATGGGATAGTCGCAGTCGGCTTGTGCCTCGTGCGACAATATTTCCCATTCGTGTGAAAAATGTCACTTTCCACACTCGTAATGTAATATACTATATAAAAAATGTTAGATGAAAATGAGAATATGTTTTATTATCTAGTGATGGCAAAAAGCGAAAAATACAACAGCTAAAAATGAAGTTTATTTGCAACAAAAACCAGAAGAAGAGAACTCAAATTTGTTTTAAAAGTAAGGTTTTAGTTTATTTTAATGGAAACGGGAAACTGGAAACACAAAAAAAATCTATAGCTGTTCTTTTATTCCACATAAGCTCGATTATCACATCATTAGAAAATCTACTAGTTCTACTTCGCTCCAGGAGGTACTTTTCAAACGTAGCACATAACGTTGGTAAATTTGGATATCTGGATAAAAATTTAAACTGTTTGTTAGGTAGAACTAGTCAGTTTTCCTAATTTAAATTGCATAATTTATTTTGTATAACTTTCTGAAACTTTGGGAAATGAAAAATAACTAGTTTTCGAATCCGTTCGAGGTAGACATGGGCGATAAACACTCTCTCATTAAGATTTCATCAGTTCACTAAAAAATTATTTTGCTTTAGTACCACAAAAAGTCTCCGATTTAAAACATGTTTACTAAACAATGTTTATAAAATAGACAAAGGAAAACACTAAACACAGATTTACTCAATAATTGTTAAAAAATATACAAACGAAAACACTAAAACACACTAAATTCGATAAAAAAAGTCATAAAATACAAATAACTGATCCTGACACATCAAAAAAACACTCGCATGTGACATGACAGTTTTGCTGGTTATAAAATGGCGGCCCTGAACATGCGCAAACAATTTTGGACTCCAAAAATTAGCTATCCTTCGCTTCTGTAATAGGTAGGTTATTCTGTGGACATATAAAAAATTCCCATAATCTGTTTTAGGATTCGAAGCTGTGTTTGCTAATCCACTGAAAGGTCCGCCCAATCATCACATTAGCGATTATCTACTCGTAATAAAGCACCACAATGGTTCTTGCTGACCAACTGGATAATAGTGTCACCAGAGAAATAGTCTAAGAGCTAGAAGTTAGTCCTAGTACCGTGTTGAATACAAGGCTAAACATTTGTACCATTAGCCAATTGCAAGAAAAAAATTTTCTGGAACCATGATTTTAGAACATCTCCAAAATAATTGTTTGATATACTAAATCTATATTATTACATGTAGATTAGTACTATGTACTAAATAACCCATAAGTTGTTTTGCAGTGTTTAATAAAACAAACAAAGAGAGTAAAAAAGTAACAAAAAATATTTCACCTTAAACACAGAACCTGTGACCTTAAATAACCTTCTACAAAACACAGATTTACTTTGTGTAGAACTCATTTGAATTACCCATATTCATATAATTTAATACGTAACCATCAATACACACAAAATTTATAAAATTGAATTACCTTGATTGACTACCAGGAACACGTTAAAATCTATTTAAACATAATGACATTGCAGAGATTCGTCACCTTAAAGTATTTACACTATTTAAATTAAACGTTAGGAACCTACCTAGTGTCAAACAGCTTCTTAACAAAATGAAGAAATGGCCTCAAGCAAAACTAATTCAAAAGAGACAGAAAAATCACGTTAGCCCTAAACCTTTGGCGCTCATATGTATTAAATGATGAACCAGCATTCTATGGTTAGGCAACTATATTTATAGACGAGGTTCGTTCTCTGACTATTAAGTGACACTAAGTACATCATTAATAAATATTACTATTAATAAATAATATTAATGCCAAAGAAGGCAGCAAAGCACCTCGGGAATTTTGAGTTGAAACATATGCCACATTTTTACGCTATTTTAAGGCTATTTTTATACCCTATTATAAAAATTTTATGCTCCTCGTTTTATGCAAAAATCAAGGTGCTCTGCTAGCTTCGAAAGAAGTCAGCAGAGCACCTTTTTTTTAAAGCTTTTTTTCCAAAACCAACGACACCATATTTTTAAGTTATTTTTAGGCTCTTAAAATATTATAAAACTTCGAAAAATTTTGTCATTTTTAAAAAATACAGGGTGCTTAGCTAGCTTAGAGCGACTCCAGCAGAGCACCTCGGTTTTTTAAAGCTTTTTTCTGAAAACTACACCACATTTTTAGGCTATTTTAAGGCTCCTGAAATATTATAAAACTTTACTAAAAAATTGATATTTTTAAATAATAGAGGGTGCTTTGTTGGAGCAAAGTCAGCAGAGCACCTCGGTTTATTATTATTTTTTTCAGAAAACTAGTTATGCTATGTTTTTAAGCTATTTTTAGGCTCCTAAAACCATATATAACTTTTCAAAAAAAATGTATTTTTTAAAAAATACAGGGTGCTTTGCTACCTTCGAACGAATCCAGCAGAGGAACTCGATTTTTTAAAGCTTTTTTCTAAAAACAACTACGCCACATTTTTAGGCTCTTGAAATATTATAAAACTTTACTAAAAAATTGCTATTTTTAAAAAATAGAGGGTGCTTTGTTGGAGCAACCAGCAGACCCCCTCGGTTTATTACTATTATTTCTTTAAGCTATTTTTAGGCTCCTATAACATAACTTTTCAAAAAAAAATGTATTTTTTTAAGAATACAGAGTGCTTTGCTAGCTTCGAACGAATCCAGGAGAGCACCTCGGTTTTTTAAAGCTTTTTTTCTAAAAACAACTACACCACATTTTTAAGCTATTTTTAGGCTCTTGAAATAATATAAATTATTCAAAAAAAAGGTTTCTTTTATTTATTTTCTTTTCGCAATCATGAACATATTTATGACATAACATCATTTGGACACTCGCTGCGATTACAAAAAAGTTACTTCGTAAGTCAAATTAAAAGAAAATTTGTATTAAATACTTATTAAGATTAGGATAGGCTCATTGCAAAAAACCCTTAATTAATAAACATTTTCATATTTTTCCAAGAAATCTTCCTGTATTATTTAGAAATGTAATTTTTTTAGTAAATTTTATAATATATCAAGAGCCTAAAAATAGCCTGAAAATATGGTGTAGTTGTTTTTAGAAAAAAGCTTTAAAAAACTGAGGTGCTCTGCTGGATTCGTTCGAAGCTAGCAAAGCACCCTCTTTATTCTTTAAAAAATAATTTTTTTTTTAAAAGTTATATATTGTTTTAAGAGCCTAAAAATAGCTTAAAAATGTAGTACAACTAGTTTTCTGAAAAATAAATAATAAACCGAGGTGCTCTGCTGACTTTGCTCCAACAAAGCACCCTGTATTATTTAAAAATAGCAATTTTTTAGTAAAGTTTTATAATATTTCAAAAAAATAGCCTAAAAATGTGATTTAGTTGTTTTTAGAAAAAAGCTTTAAAAAACAAGGTTTTTAAAAAGGTGCTAGATTCCTTCGAAGCTAGCAAAGCAAATAACAAAAATTTTTGAAAAGTTTTATAATATTTTAAATAGCCTAAAAATATGGTTTCGTTGGTTTTGGAAAAAAGCTTTAAAAAACTGAGGTGCTCTGCTAACTTCGTTCGAAGCTAGCAGAGCACCTTGATTTTTGCAAAAAACGAGGAGCATACAATTTTTGAATAGGATATAAAAATAGCCTGAAAATAGCCTAAAAATGTGGCATATGTTTCAATTCAAAATTCCCGAGGTGCTTTGCTGCCTTCTTTGGCATACAATATTAATTACATTTCAAATTTAAATATTAACAAAATATCAACATGTGATTGTAATTATAATGTGCTTTAATTTACATCTGTTAGATTAAAAAAAAAATGGTGATTTTTGGTTTCAATTACGTACTTGGTGATGGTAAAGATGTTATCAAGATGGTATTTATTAATATACTTCTACAAGGCTAAAACTTTCAGAAAATATTCTTTAAGTTATTCTCTTAACGAGATTTCCACTGCCATGCGATTCTGGAAGTTGCCAGTGCCCGCCAGGCGAATCTACAGTAGGGCTATTTCGTTTTATCCTATTATCCCTTTACATGAGAAAAGGTTCCAAAAAAAGTTTAAATTTTTGTTAAATTGTTTAAAAAGTAAAGTCTAAAAATATACGTCTTTAAGGGTATCTGATTTTTTGTTTCAGTATTATTAGCTATAATCAGTTAAAAACGTCCAGATTTGAAGTCTTGTTGCTAAAAACATCTAAATAGCATAAATAGGAAACAATATTTAAAACTGCGACAATATATATAAATATAAATAATATACCTCTACCTATGTAATAAAACAGGAAAAACTTTTGCCTAAAACTTCCATTTTTTAATCTATAGTTTTCTATATAACGGGATATTACAAAAAAAAACAACTACTCTTTTCGGTTTTTGCTTGCTATATACAAATGAGAGAGGGTAAACGGAAATTAGAATCAAGGAAAGTGTGTAACGAAAGAAACACCATTAGTTATTTAATATTCCCTACAAAGCTGCAACTTTAATATCCTTTAATTTACATATTTATGTTACAATTAAAAAAATGCCAGACAATTTTGTTGGTTGCAAGTACGTAGCAGATGACGGTAAATTTGATATGTGGATGGTATTGCTTAACGTACTTCTATAGAGCTAAAAATTTCAAAAAAATCCTTCATAACGTATTGAGTAAATTCGTTTATTTTTTAGGTTCATAATATAAAACTACACTTTCTCAATTATTATTGATTAAGAAATAAGGTAGATACATGATGTTGATACTTTGGTACGGTGAGTTTATTTCATTATTAAAGGAATAAGTAACAAAAAATAATTTTATCAAAAAATTAAAAAATGTAACATTACACGTAAGCAATGGATTACTGCAGGTATTTTAAATTCAGTCAATGACAAAAAGAGATTATACCATATCCAGAAAATGAGCACCTTGATTATAAGAAAAACTTGCAAAAATTGATAAGAAACTCAAAAAGTATTTATTTTAAAAAGCTAATCAATATTAACAAAAACACTTCAAAAAATGTATGGAAGGTCGTAAAAAATATTTGTGTAAATGACAACAAAACAAAACTAAAAAAGTCACTTGTAACAACCCTGAAACCATTGCAGAGACATTTAATGATTTTTTTTATTAATATTGGGGAATCGTATGCTAAAAATATTACAAAACCAAATACACCCTTACCTCTCACTGAGATAAACCCAAAATCTCTTTTTTTGCGTCCTGTAAATACTAATGAAATTCTTGACATGATCAGGTCTCTACAAAATAAAAAATCTCCAGGATTTGATAACATAAAAACAAAAATTTTCACAGAAACTGATGATTTAATAGTACAACCAATTTGTCATATAAATAGAATATTTGTTTCCAGTAAAGTTCCAGATGAATTTAAAATCGCAGTTGTAACCCCTATACATAAAAAAGGTAAAGTAAAAAATATAAATAATTACAGGCCAATCTCAGTTATAACTGTACTGGCTAAAATATTCGAAAAAGCTTTAAAAATAGAATATCCACATTTTTTAACGATTGTAACATCATAGAAAAACAATTTGGATTTAGAGAAGGTTTATAAACAAATGATGCCATGGGAAAACTTGTTTATGAAATTACAAAATGTTTGGAAATAATTAAACCGGTATTATGCGTTTTTCTTGATCTGGCCAAGACCTTCGATACTGTGAGCTATATACAGATGTTGGAAGCTGCAAGTATACGTGGGTAACCTAAACAATTATTTGCAGATTATTTAACAAATCAAAGACAAGTGGTAAAAATAGATAAGACATTTAGAAAAAATAGTTAACTACGGTTTACCACAAGGAACTATTTTGGGACCAATTTTGTTTACATTGTATATTAATAATATTCTTACAGGAGCTTCTAGTAGGCAACTAATTAGTTTTGCAAACGACCCCGCCATTTTATATACCGACAGTGATTGGGACCGTCTAAACATCAAAGCAGAAAGTGATTTATCTAAAGTTTTTAATTGGTTTAAACACAAATTACTAACTGTAAACTATGAAAAAACCTTTTTTGTGCCTTTTTCAAATAATTCTAGTTGTATCCCTACGTATCAGTCTTTAACTATTTAAAATAATACAGAAAAAAAAAATCATTAAAATCTAATAGCAGTTACAAATATTTAGGAGTTACTATGGACTCAGACTTGAGGTGGGATATACATATTGAAAATATAACTAAACTACTAAGACAACTTTTATACCGTTATAAATATTTAAAAAAATGTTTAGACCAAAAACACTTAGAAATACTGTACTATTCTTTAGTTGAATCAAGACTTCGTTATGCTATACTGAGTTGGGGCGGTGCTGCATTTTGCTACCTAAAACAACTTGACACAATTAATTTTCATTTCATTTTCTAAATGCGAGTTCCATGTAAACTTGCTGTCAAAGGTGAGACCTAGGTACTCACAGTAAAAGATAGAAAAACCATAAAAAAGATGGTACGGTGAACAAAGCTTTATTTGGATTTTGTTGTGTAATATTATGATGATTCTATCCTTGATTTTTACATTTTTGTATATATTCTGATGAGAAATATTAATAAAAATGTATCTTTCGTGTATCGCTTATGGTAGAAAGCCAATTAAGGTACGTCATTAACACTAAAGGTTCTTAGATTTATTATAGAATTTGGTAATTGGTAATATTGAATATATAATACAAATCCTTAAAATTAAATTATGGTGAAACTCTACGTTTTTAAGCAATCATATAAGATAATAGCTTACATTGTTTAATATCCAATACAATTAGGCATTCCAAAAAAATAGCTACCAGTCGGTTTTAACAGGTTATGATATGGCAACATTATGGCAACCCTGTAAGCCTAGTGATTTGACAGTGACAATGAAATAGATAGTTATATAGACTGATCATCCATGTTTCTCAAAATAAACATAAGTTTATGCCTTGAAGTAAAAAGGTAGGTAATTATTTTTTACTATATTCAAAGGCTGAAAATAGGTTTTAAAACACGTTTTTGCTAAAATAATTCTGATTAATAAGCACTTGGGAGACAATGTGGTCGCTCGCAAAAGGACCCACTTTTAGCAATCTATGCAACTATATATGTATCATTGACCCTGTCAATCACAGCAGGCTACAGGGTTGCCATATCTAAATCTCAGTTCCCACTTGTCAGCATGTCAGCATTTTAACAGGTCGTTGGAAAGCCTAATATAAAAATTTGTCACACAAAACACAAAAAGTACTGTGATGATTTGTTGTCCATAATAAAAAGAATATGAACGGTGACCTAAATAAAAAATCAGCCCCTGGACCATATTTTAGTTTTCTTAGATAACGATTAATATTTAATTTTAAACCCACACACACCGAACTCCATTTTTCTTCCATAAATAAAAATTTCTGTAATTTTTCGCACCTACAATCCGACCGTAATAATTCAAATACCAAATCAGACTAGTTCAAACAAGATTAAGTCGGTGTCTGGATATGTATCATTTTAACTAAATTTGCACAGAAAACAAATAGTTTAGGTATTTTAAAGAAATAAACTTCTGTTAATTTGACTAATATTAATTTAATTAATACCAATAAATATTGAACAGATAGCTCATTTATTGGAAGAAAACGCTCAGTTTTATCAGTATGGTTGTATTAGTCGCACAGTTTTTACTTATTAAGCACTATATCATTGCCGTAGAGAAGGCCTGCACAACTGAGATTTTCAAAGGGCCAGTTCAAAAACCGTTAGCTTTATAATTTTATAAACCAAGTCCTCCTGTCGAGCTTCTAAAAAAAAACAGGTCTTCAGCTTATAATTTATAAACCAACTCCTGCTGTAATCAGTTTATAATGAACCAGGTCCTTTTATCGAGCTCCTTAAAAAGGCAATTAATACCTAAATGCAATTTTGTTACTGAAAAATGTATAGTTTGACGTAGGCGGGCCATACTGGTCTATGGACAAAGGGCCACGAAAATGACAATGGCGGGCCGTATGTAGTACAGGCCTGTCGTAGAACAGAAGTAAAAGTTGGAAATGCTTTTGCCAGTTCTCCCACTTTATACACATAAATTGACAGGTTGGCAGCGGATCTCACCGAAGTGGACGCGATACATTGGCGTACAAAATTATTTTATAGATGTTAATAACAATTTCGAGTAAATAGTTTAATAAATTATGAATAGCTGTTGAAATTTTGTAAAATTATAATTTGAATATTATAATACATGTTTAATAATTATTTATAATCGATAAATACATGCGATTGTCCGGTTCCGCCGATAACCATTTAAAATTACTTATTCTATGAAACGACACTGGCAGGTAAACATTACTGTGAAATTCTCGGAGCCGCCCGACGTGGTTTGACGTTTACCCCCTCTCTACCTACCAAAAGACTTTTTAACTTTTACTTTCTCTATAGCAAAAAAATCTCGTATGTCCAAAATATAAAATTTCATAGATGACGGATAAAACGGCTTTTACGTCACTTACAATGTATTGGATACGTGGTTTATAAGTACGTCGCTGGAAGTCGCCCTTTTCGAGCTGCCAGATTTATTTCTTTAATGGCTTATGAGGTATTCATTTAAATGAAATATTAAAAATAAAAAAAATTGAGATACGAGGCTTTCACTCTACGCCATAGATATGTGTTTCAATGCCTAAATAAATATCTTATATATCTGTAAAGAAAACACTTTCCAATAAAATAATACATTTATTCAAAATAAGATATTTTTCATAAAAATATAACATTTATCTAAATATAAAAGAGCCATTGGCAGAATATTCTATCTCATTGTCATAAAATTTAACAGATACCTAATATACATATTTACAACCTCCATCAACCAGGCCATTTGCATGCATAGATTGTACTCATAAAGTTGTTTACTTTAACAGGTATATTAAAAAATCATTATCTTAGAACTTATAATCTTAAAACACTTGTAGCAACTTAAATCTAACTTGGAGAATCACAATGTGATAGTGAATTTCCCGTTAAGAGTTTTTCGTAAAATACAGTTGACTTTTCATGTAATAAATGGGCCCTCTAGATTTATTTAGGGCGTGTTCCAAAAGGTTGGCCAGATAATTTATGAGCTGCCTGTTAATCTTTTATGTCATTGTTAGAGGAAAAGGAAATGGGTTACATGCCGCGTCTGTTGCAAACTTTTCAAATTGTTACTATAAAATGTAATAGTTGTTGTATGAGATATATAAGATATATAAACATATGATTATAATATTTGAAAATAATAATTATAAACTCAAATGTGACTGAGCCAACTTGTATTTTTGATATTGAATTGTGCGTATTCTGTTGCGCTATTTGAAAATTTACATTAAAGATAGAATAAAAGCTAAGTTGTTGTAAAATGGTTTAAAAGATTCATGATGAAAATAAACTATATTGCTGATTATTTGAAGATTAAATAACTATAATATTCATTTATTTTTGTTGCAGATTAAAATGCGGTAGATGAAAAATGTAGTACAGATGTCGGATGTCACGTCATGTGCATAATAGATACACTTACGTTGAGAAAAATAAAATCAGTTACCGAAATCTTTTACGCAATGTGGATAATCATCGTCGTCGTTTTCGTCGAAGAATCGGAAAGCATTTCGTTCCTGGTGCACAAGTACAGCACGAGAATCGTCAAAACCAAGTACGGACCATTGAGGGGCATCATCATTCACATGCATCCGTCGGTGGAGGCATTCCTGGGAGTCCCCTACGCCACGCCACCTGTCGGCAGTTTGAGGTACGATGAGAAATATATCTAATACCTAATCTTTTTTGTATTATGTCGCATTGGATAAAAATATGTGTTGAAATTCTCACTAATTTGATCAAAATCCTATTATCTGCCCTTACAAACAATTTCTCTGTGATTTGTTTGGGCATGAAATTTAAACGCAGGTGTACTAATATGTCTCATGGTATAGAATGCATATCGTGTCAGTATTTGATGAGTGTGGAGACATTATGTTACGGGTTTTATTCTACCTAAACCTAGACTAGTCTAAATTACCCTATTTTACACTAATCTAAACTATTCTACCGATTTTATTTACTAGCCTACCCTATTGTAAATTATTCTAAACTATTTTACACTAATCTAAATTAATCTTAATTAGTCCAACTTATTCTATTTACTATCCTACCTTATCCTAAATTAGTCTATTCTATTACTATTTTACGCTTAACTATTTACCCTATTCTACTTCTAATCTATTCTACACTACCCTAAATTATTCTACGCTTAACTATATGTACCCTATTCTACTTCTACTCTATTCTAACTTACCCTAAGCTACTCTAATTACTAAACTACCCTATTATATACCTATTTTGCTATAACCTATGTTAATCCCTTTACAGTTATGTTTAGATTTAATAGTGTACGGGCCTTGGTAGGATTCCCCACTCGACCATTCACTGTTTGGTACTAATTAACAGTGCTGTTCCTAAAGTGGCGCTGGAAAACAGTAACAAATCCTACACAGAACACGAGGCTAATAACCGTAGCAGTTGATGCCGATGACACAAAAAAAAATAGTGTACGGTATATAAATGGTATATAAATCCATAAAATAAATCCATTAAATAAATTCATAAAATTAAACATAATTTGTAATAAAATATAAAATAATGTTTTGCAATAAATTATAATCTCACCTGAAGTATATTCAATAGTAATTAATACCACTAACAGAACTTGGTTGAAGAGTAGTGATTTATTTAAGTTATATCCACCCTGGCTGACCTAGAACTGAACGAGTAGCACCGGAATTAAGCAACCCTATAAACTCTTTTCCAAATATATTCACCCGCAGATGAGGCCTGACAACATTTTTAGCATAAGCAATGATAAAATCTCACAAAACGAGATTGTCATGCAGAAGAGATTGATCTGAAGTCGAGGACACTAGACACGAGGTATCTAGCGCCTCAGGTCGCCATTTTTTGAACGACACTTTGGTCAATTGTGGGCAGTTACGTTATCCAATCCACAACGAAAGCAGAACAATCTCTTAGGACGGGGACATTTTCGAAAACGATATAATATTTATAGAGTGGGCCACTTAAAGCAGTTCACCCTGATATTTGGCAGAAATTTTTATTTTTTAAAAGAATGTTAAATAGATCGATTTTTAGTCCAAAAGGGCTTAGTTTGTCGATGTCAATACCCTTCTTCTCTAAAGTTTGAACTGCTCTATAAACTAACCTATAAATCAATATTAAAAAAGAAATTTAAAGTTTAAATGTAATACCTTCCGGCATTATTGGCAACCATAAAGTCGATCAATTAGCAAATATAGGCAGAATCCTTAAAATTCCTTTAAATATTAAACTCAATAAGTCTAACTTTTTACCCTTCATTAAACAAGAAATTTGGAACAAATGGCATCAACAATGGAATTCACTAAAAGAAAACAAAACATCTTTTTACTTCCAAGTGGTTCCTAAAATACCCAAAACTCCGTGGTTCAATAGTAAACAATGCTATGAAAGAAGGTACCTTTCCACAATCATACGGATGAGAACTGGCCATTGTCTAATCCCAAATCACTTATTTCGAATTGGTATTAAAGATGACCCATTTTGCGAGTGTGGAGAAGTTGGATCGTTAAATCACATCATCTTAGAGTGTCCCATTAATAAATCTCTCCTTTTTGATGTATATTTGGAACTAACGAAGGCTGGTTTATCAGCCCCATTTGATATTCGATACATCTTGTCTCATTTGGATGATAGAAGAATAACCACCCTATCTAAATTTTTAAATTTCTTTGAAATCATTATCTAGTAGAAGCAAATCAACTATATCTGGGTAAATTATTCGCAGTAACATAGCCCAAAAAAAGAAAAGAAGAAGAAGAAGAAGAAATGTAATACCTCATTCGTTATTGACATGCTATTTAGGAACACCCTGTATACTATACTTACTATTTAACCGTTTGTTATCATTCTGGTTTTAGTTATTGTAAGTCAATCCAAGTAGGTAGGTACCTAATTATAATCCTATCAAGTTTCAAACTGTCTCCACATGAAATCCTAGTTATAAACCCACAAAATAGTTTACTAGCAGTGACAGTAAATCTGACGTAGTCCTGAACAAGAGGTCATTAAAACTTTGTCCTATATGCCCATTATAAACCACTTATCATTGGATTGTTAATTTGTGGTTTGTTTTAAAGAAAACTAACCTGTATGTTTTACAATATTTAAATTGAAGAGGGGTATGTTGTTACAGTAGTTTTTTACTTAATTATATTGCATGGGCCAATTATATCTGCTATAACAGCTAAAATAAAATTGTAACCTTAAACAATTTTTTTTTAAGGTCCGAAGTTAATGCAGTTTAACAAGTATAACTTTGTTTTCGGTGATCTTGTCCAGAGAAAAAAAAAGTTTCCCTTCTTACAAACTACATGCCGCTAGCCTTTCGTCGGTGAGCACTATGAGTCGTTAGTAGGGTTACATTAATATTAAAATTCAGATCAAAAGTGTACCCGGTGGCGCCACTAGATTTGAAAAGCATACATTTAGAAAAGATGATTACAAGAACAATGTCTTATAAAGTTTTTTTAAAAAATAGAACGAGAGTGAAACCTGCAAAATAATAAAATAAAATGCATGGAGTTCATATTCAATCTTTATTCATTTTCTTTGCTGGTTGAGATGTTAATTATATTTTAAGATTTCATTTAAATTTAAACAAGCTAATTGAACGATCCCGTGTACCGTTACAAAACGGTACAAAACTCTTGGTTGGAACAAACCTATAGTTTTCTGTTATGCAAAAATTTTTCGACACTATATTTACAAATGAAGACACTGGTGCAAAAAGGGGGTAGCTCCGTTTTTATTAATTTTTCGGAAGGTAAAAAAAATTAAATTTAAGAATATTTAAATTTTTTGTACATCAGAATGTAGTTTGGTAAAAAATACAATATTGGGTCAAAATTTTACACTTTTAAATAATTTAAATAAACGACTTCAAAAAAGGAGGAGGTTCACAATTCGTCACAATATTTTTTTTATGTATGTTCAGCGATAATTCTTTAACACGGTGTCCGATTTCAATGATTCTTTTTTTGTTAGAAAGGGGATACTTCAGGGGTAGTCCCATATAAATTTGGTCAAAATCTAATAATTCAATTCAAACTCTTAATTTTTTATGCATGTTTAGCGATAATGCTTTACCACCTTTTCCGATTTATATGATTATTTTTCTGTTAGTCGGGGGTGGTCCCATATAAATTTGGTTAGGATGTGGATGGCATCTGCACGTTTTTAAAGTCGGCTTTTTTAAATTTTTAATTTCTAATACTTGTTAAAGTACATCATTTAAAAATAAGTTGAGAAGTTGTCTCCTTTTTGCACCGAACTAAAGTAGAGGACAAAAACCCCTGTATTAATCAATAGAGGTGCCTCGTTCTTGCACCAATCAAAAGAGCGTCCTTCTATAAAAAGAAGAATACTATAAAAATGGAGCTGCCTCCTTTCTGCACCAGTGTCTTCAATTATATAATAGAGTTTTCATCGGACACTAATATTAATATAATTATTTTTTAAAGCATTATTAGAGAGATATTGCAAATTTCTATAACGTCAGCCACTAATAGTGACAACATAATTAGAGGCAAATAATTTCCATGCCAAAATAAGTTTTGACATTAGAGTCCTTGTCCCTATACATATTTCTAACCTGATTTTAAAAATTTTAAATTACAGTTCACCTTTTTTTTTGTCTATAATAGTACATAATATAGAAGAGGAATTAGAAATTACCAATTTAGAAGGTTTATATGAGGATGATTTTAAATATTTAATATTAAAAAACTTATAACTAATACGATTGTCGGCGAGCGCACCCGAAGCTATAAAGTCGCCACTACCTGCTACCCTTAAACATCCACAATTAAGAACAGGCACTATCTTTAATAAAGTCAGTTTCTAGAACGATATGCGCATGCTCAGAAGTCTAAATAAGAACGGCGCTAATAGTGACTGACCGTAAGTGAACTTACAGTAACGCTCTATTTTGTGCTTAAAAAACAGTTGTATGTGTATAACCAAAGAATTGTAAAAGTGTTTCAAAGTAACAATATAGAATCACTATAAATCATTTTTTATTTTATTTCTTGAAATGTTTCGTAAAGACAATTTTATAGTTATTGTATAAAATATTTTATAATTTTGCTGTAAGTATATTGTGAAAATGAATTTACATGACAATGTAGTTTCAGATAACAAAATGTTATATTTTTTAGTTTTTAGTTGCCATGTACCTTAAATTTAATATTACTCATCAGAAAAACATTAACAAAAATGCTATAAAAATACTTATAACTGAATATTCCATAATTACCAAAAATTTGATTTAATTTTATAACCATAAGCAAACCATTAAAATACCAATAACTCAAAACTACTATCGGTGAACTTGGTCACCTTCTCTTGTATACCGACGTTTATTGCTCTGTTCACGTTTATTAAAATTCGCTCTAACAGGATACCGTTTTTGTTGTGCGGCTCTCGTTGGCTTTCGGTAGCTCCCGCCGGCTCTCGGCTCTGCTCATCGCTTTAAATTAAATGTTTACGTTTGGCGTTGACGCGCTAAACTCTAAACTAACCTCTCTTTTAAGATTGGTTGCGCGTGAAGGGCGCTGGTTACTTTTAAAGAAGTGAATTCAGAGGAAACCGTTTATTTTATATAATGGGTGACAAATATGTATCTTGAATTGACATTAATTCATAATTCACATTTCATTAAACTTATATCTATAGTAACATAGAAACAGTGGCGGCTCGTCGGCTCGTCCATCAACAAGCAAACTTAACATACTCCCGGCCTTGAAAGTCTTTAACTTTCAATTGAAAATACAGGCAGTGGACATATTCTGGAAATGGCTCTTTTAGTGACACCCTTTGCAGTCTTGACAATTGCAATTCGAGAGATGCCATCGGTTCCAAATTTAAGCTCCGTAACACGACCAAGACACCATTGTAATACAGGCATGTTGTCTTCTTTTATTACCACAAGTTGTCCTACTTGCAGGACTTGACCATTCTTGGTTTTCCATTTAGAGCGAGTTTGTAATTGACTGATATACTCCTTGCTCCATCTATCCCAAAAATGTTGTTGCATTTTCTTTATGTGCTGATACAAACTCAGCCGATTATCAGGAATTCCCTTCAGGTCGGTCTCTGGGATAGCGTGGAGTGATCTCCCAATTAAAAAATGAGCTGGCGTCAAAGCTGAGAGGTCTGAAGGTTCGGAACAGAGTGGAGATAGGGGACGAGAATTTAATACAGATTCGATTTGTACCAAGAATGTGTAAAAATCTTCATAGGTTAATAAACATTCACCAACTACTCTACGTAAATGATGTTTGACATTGCGCACACCTGCTTCCCATAATCCCCCAAAATTTGGACTATTTACCGGAATAAAATGAAATTTAATGTTTAAGTTTGATACTGAACCACAAATAGTTTCAGAATTTTCTAATAAAAAGGTGTAAAATTCAGTGAGTTCCCTATTAGCACCAACAAAATTTGTGCCGTTGTCTGAGTACAAGTCAGAGGGGAATCCACGTCTAGCTATAAATCTATGTAGGCATTGAATAAAGGCATTAGTACTCAAGGAAGATACTATTTCTAAATGTACGGCTTTTGAACTAAAGCATACGAATAAACAAATCCAACATTTATAAGTTTTTGCACCTCTACCCTTTCGGTCCTTTAACAGAAACGGCCCAGCGTAATCAACACCGGATATTGTAAAAGGTAGATTTGGCGTTATTCTGGGTGTTGGTAAAGAACCCATAAGCGGTTGAATAGACCTCGCGTTTATTTTAGCGCATTTTACGCACTGGCGATAAATGAGTCTGGCTAAGTTATTACTACGTACAACCCAAAATTTCTCCTTTATATGTGCAGAGAGTAATTGTGGGCCTGGATGTAATAGTCTGGTATGTTCATAGATGAAAATTAATTTTGTTAAATGATGACTGGATAATAGTAAGATAGGATGTTTTTTGTCAAATGAATAAAATGAGTTTTGTAAACGTCCACCTACACGCAGTAAGTTGTTTTCATCTAAAAATGGATTTAAACTCAAAATTTTACTATCACGATTCAAAGATTTCTTCTGGTTTAGCCTATGTATCTCTACTGGAAACATTTGTGCTTGTGACAATTTGATAAGCCTATTAAAGGCGAAGTTTAACTCGTCAACTGTTAAGAAACCCGAAGTTCGTTGATTTTTTGAAATTTTACAGTTTTTTAGGAAACGTAAGATATATGCCATGCATCTTTTTATCCTGTTTAAATTTGAGAATCGTTTAAACGGAAAAAACTCAACTGGTGACAAATTTACCATGCACCTTTTAATTTCAGGTAAATCCGAAAATTCTAAATTCAAAACCGGCCAATTATCTTCGTTTAACCTCAACCACGTAGGCCCGTACCACCACAATTCTGAGGCGGTTATAATACTTGGGTTTAATCTTCGAGACAAAAGATCTGCAGGATTATGTTTTGTTGGAACATGCCTCCACTGACAATCTTTTGTTAGTTTTTGAATTTCTGAAACTCGATTGTCTACAAATGGTTTTAATGAATTGGATGGCAATCGGATCCATCCTAAAACGATTGTAGAATCGGACCAACAAAAAATATTATTTATTTTACAATTTATTGAGTTACAAATTTTATTTACTAACCTTGCTGAAATGGTAGCGCCTAAAAGCTCTAAACGGGGTATTGTCAATTTCTTTAATGGAGCAACTTTAGACTTTGCTATTAAGAGTTTGGTAACGACACAGTTGTTTCTATCAATCGTTTTTAAATACGCGCAAGCACCGTACGCTTGTTCACATGCATCGGAAAATACATGAAGTTCTAGTAGAAGTGGAGAGTTACAAATAACATGTCTTGGTATTGAGAGATTATTGAGAAAATGTAAATTATTCTGAAACTCAAACCACTGCTTTGCTACGTGAGAAGGGATAGGGTCATCCCAACTAACTTTTATAGACCAAAGCTTCTGAATAAAGCATTTTGCTGTAATTATAATTGGGCTTAATAGTCCCAACGGATCATATATGGAAGCTATTCGAGATAATATGCTTCTTTTTGTTATAGATTTATCAAGACTAAAATCTTGAATTTTAAATTTTAAGATATCTTCATGACTTACCCAAATTAAACCAAGAGTTTTTTGGGACACCACATTTTTATCAGGATGAAATTCTAGGATATCTTGCTTATTAGGCACGTCTAGAATTTGAGGAAAATTGGATCTCCATTTTCGGAGTTCAAATCCAGCATCGTTTAAAATTTTGTATATATTTTGACATATATGCGATGCATTTTCCGAAGAATCTGTACCCGTTAGAAGATCATCAACATACATGTCATGTTTTATTATTCTCGATATTTCAGGATGGGTTTGCTCGCATTCATTGCCTAATTCATAAAGGCTACGTATGGCTAGGAATGAAGCCGCAGTAGTGCCATATGTCACTGTATTTAATTTGAAGGACTTTAACTCTTCTTGAGGACTTTGTCTCCATACGATCTTTTGTAAGCATCTTTGATCGGGATTTACAAGCACACATCTGTACATCATTTTTATATCACTTGAAATTACTATGCTATGCATTCGAAATCTAAGTAAAATGCTTACAATATCATCCTGGATCGTTGGCCCTGTCATTTGTAATGAATTGAATGAAAACCCTGTAGTAGTTGGGGCTGACGCATTAAACACAACACGAAGTTTTGTAGTGATGCTTTCCTCTCTTAAAACACCGTGATGAGGCATGAAGTATTGAACAGCTTCAGCTTCATCTTTGTCTAATGACATATGCTGCAGATCTTCGTATTCCTTTAAAAAATTACAATAAAGTTCACGTAACTTCATATTTAATTGTAATCTTTTTTCTAATTGTAAAAATCGTTTTATAGCCAATGTTTTAGAATCGCCCAAAACACTGATATTTTCTTTTAGGGGAACGGTCACAATAAATTGACCTTTCTCATTACGCTTTACTGTTTTTTGAAAATGTTCTTCGCATAATTCCTCTTCCATTGAATTGGGTTTGGGATTAGGTTTTGGATGTGGTGCTTCTTCAACTTCCCAGAATTTTAACAACAAATCGTTAATATCTGTGTTTCTGTTCAAAAAGCAAAGGTTGTTATCTGAAATACTTAAAGATCCACCAATTATCCAACCTAATTTTGTGTTTTGCAGAATTGGAAAATTTTTACCTAGGTTTATTTGTTCGCATATTATTAAATCCCAAAACTTGTCCGCGCCGATTAAAAGATCAATTTTTGATGGTTTATCAAAATTAGAATCAGCTAATTCAATGTTTATTGGAATATTTAATATCTGTTTGTTTATTTTAGATTCAGGTAAATACCCTGTAATATTATCTATTATGAAGCAAGAAATTTCAAATTCGAAATCACTATACACGGATTTTAGTTTTAAATTACATTTGTAGTTTGAATATGATATAGATTTATTTAAACCAGATACTGCCAGATTTGTTTTGATTTTAGGAAAATTCAACATATTAAAAAAATATTTTGAAATGAAACTAGATTGTGAGCCACAATCCAGTAGAGCACGAGCAGTACAATTTGTGCCTTGTATTTGTACAAGTGCTGTAGACAAAATCGCATTCGTTTTAATTAAATTAGAATCTGTTGCTGCACAACAAATTGATGAAGAGGTTGAAGGATTTGACTTTGGGTCTGTTGACGAAATCAAATTTGTGTTTATTTCTTCTTTTGGATTATTTTTAGCTAACATGCCTCTGGAAGTTTGATCACAGTGAAGAACTGTGTTATGTTTTTCTTGGCAAACTCTGCATCCTCCTAATCTACATTCATTTGGGATATGATTAGAGCGCAGGCAATTTGTACACAAATTTAATTTCTTAACCTTTTGAAATCGATCTTTAACATTCAAACATAACAAATCTGGGCAGTAACACAATAGATGGCTTTGCTTACACAAGATACAGTTTCCTTTTATTTGTTGGTTTTTAGAATATAACCCTTTCTCAGTTTCCCTACGTGAGTCTCGAGTATGGGTATCGCGATTTTTAAATTTTTTATCCTTTGAAAAATCATCTTCTACGTCCTCTAGCAACTCTGTCCTATTTCTAAGAAAGTCAAGGAAATTGTTAACTACGACTTTGTTTGGTAAGCTTTTTTTATATTTTTTCCATTCTTTTTGGGAAAAATTATCTAATTTCTTATAACAAATATAGATCAAAAGAGAATTCCAATTATCTACCGATTCACCTAACTGTCTCAAACATTCTAAATTGTTTGTTATCGTATCTAAAAAATCTCCTATTTTTGTACTAGTAGATCTTTCTATTTGTTCGTACTCGCAAATTGCCTTTATATGATTTTGTATAAGTTTATCGCTATTATCGAATTTATCACAAATTGTGACCCATGCACTATCATAATAGTTTTCACCGAATTCAATGCTTTTTATACATTGCAAAGCCTTACCGGATAGAGACTGTCTCAAATAATGATACTTCTGTATTTTACTGATTTTTGAATTAATATGGATAAGAGATTTATATTTATCTCGGAATTCCATCCACTGACTGTATGTGCCATCGAACTGAGGCAAAGGGATAGAAGGTAATTGTACCTCATTGTCATTTAGTTTAACCGTTTTATTAGAATTTTCTTCCTCTATTTTTAATTTTGAAAAAATTAATTTTGCCTTAGCAACTGTTTTATAATACTTTCCTTCTTTACTGTTTTTAATAATTTTTTGTTCTTCCACTAAATTTTTATCAGTTACTATTACAAAATCATCTATTTGATCTTGAATGTCTAAAAATTTTTCAAAATTACTGTCATAAGTTGACAAACGCGTTTCAATTTCAAACTTTATTAAGTATTTTTTATCGTTATCAAACGATTCAACATATATTAATTCCGTTTCTGTTATTTCAATGAAATTTTCGAACTGATTTAAGTTATCTATTATTTTTGTACGCTTTTTAATTAAATTTTCTAGTGCCATAATGACTGAATACCGTATGAACTGCAAATATTAGCAGACTATAATATTAAACCGTATAATTCTATAAATTAAGAATTTGAAAACCGTATGAATGTAGAAATAATGATTTCTATATTTTAACTGTATAAAGCCCTATCAATGTTTATGCAAAACGCATGAATGGACCTTTAACGCATTTTAAGTACAAATCGAATATTGTATGAATTTTCTTTAAATAATCTCACTCATTCACCCTGGTGCTTCGCCTCTTCTATCTATGCTATTCACTCCTGGATTTTTCCGCCTGTTTTAATGCTCACACCTCGAAGGACCACTTGGTTGCGCGTGAAGGGCGCTGGTTACTTTTAAAGAAGTGAATTCAGAGGAAACCGTTTATTTTATATAATGGGTGACAAATATGTATCTTGAATTGACAAAGATCTTTTCTCGAATTTGGAAATTTGGAGAATTTCACCCTCAATTTTAGACAAATTGTGTTTTCTAGTTTTTATTTTACAGACTAAAGAAGTGTGTTTACTTTTGGCACGCGCAGGAGCAAGTTTTTACTATAATTTTCGCGATTACTTTTGCGTTTCAGGTTTTGAATGTATTTTTTTTAGCTCTATATCATTAATAACACGTAAGTTCAACCGTTCTTTGACTTAGGTTCCTGCAAAATTAACATTTTGCGAATATTGCAAGCAAGGATTTTCAAAGAAATTTAATCTTAATCGGCACTTGAAAAATATCCATAATAAGGAAAATGAAGTACTATTCTTTCAGTCAAGTGGTAAAAAAAGTCACATAATATGTATCGTTTGCTCAGTTACAAAGGTATTGTTATTTTTGTTATAAAAATACCTAGAATGATTAGCAATAATAACTTTTTAGGTTATTGGTGCTTATCGAACATACATGGAATATATTAAACATACAAGAAACTCATAAGATTAATGTAGAACAAAAGACCTATCATTACAATAATAAGAACGGTTTTGAAAATTGGCGCTGCAGAGAAAACCGAGATGTAGTTTATGTAATTCAGAACAACAGTATGAATAAAACTTCAACAAAAATATATTACAATTGTAATAGAAGTGATACCCAAGGTAAATCTAAAATAAGACCCTATTTTTAGATTTATCTAAATTTGAAGTGGCGAAAACAATCAAAATTTAAATATACTATATATAATATACAACTTACTTGATCCATCCTTCTGTGAGCAAATTCTGCCACACCAAAATCATTTAATTTTTGTGACACTTTTTAACTTTAATATAGATACATGTAATGTAGATTTAGCTGGTTAAATTTGAGGGAATATTCTAGGGTATATTAGCAACTACAGCAAGAAAATTTTAAAAACAGATGGAAGTATTAAAATTAACGGAACGTGTCCATCAAGAATAATTGCAACATTTTTACCTGAGGGTATGTGCACAAATATATTGATATTTTTTTAGACCTTAATAATAGTTATCATATTACTTTTATGTTTATGTAGGAGAAGTTATGGTTATACATAATTATACACATGTAGGACACGAAACAGAAGTTAGAACACAGCGGTTATCGAAGGTTGATCAGAAATATTTGGTAGAACAGTTGCAAGCAGGAGTAAATGCAGATCGGATAATAATGCCAGGCAACAACAGAGTAGTATACCCTCCAGATTAAATTTAGTAACTAAAAATGATTTGACAAACTTAATGAGAAGAAATAATATTGAAGGTAGAAGGCACAGTAATGACATGGTTGTGGTAGCAATGAAAGTTAATGAATGGAATGCAGATGATAAAAACTTCTGTTTTTTGTTCAAACAATCAGGTATTTTTTGTTATTCAATATAGTGTGTTTTTGTTTGATATCTTGAAAACAATTTTAATATGAAAGTTGTTCAGCACTATTGGGATATAATAAGTATATATGTTACACCTTTTTTTTTATTTCTTTGGTTTTGTTCATTTTGTTTTTGATGGTGCATGTTTGGTGATGGTTTGGTTGGTGGTAAAAATAAGTATTGTAGGGGAAGCACATCCTGTTTTGAAAGTTGAAGATTTTGCTTTGGTTTTTATGAATAATACCATGGAGAGGAAATTTAGAGAGTTTGGTGATCTAGTTTGCATAGATGGGACGCATGGGATAACTAAATATGAAGGATGGGAACTCACTACTTTATTGGTGAAAGATGAAACCAAAGCTGGTTTTCCTGTGGCATTTATAGTTTCTAATAGGCAAGATCAGATTATTCAAGAAATGTTTTTAGGAGCATTGAAAGAAAAACTTAGACCGATAAACATATCAACAAACATTTTAATGACTGATGATGATATAAAATATTACAATGTTTGGATTAAAACTATGAAAAGTAACCCAAGAAAACTGTTATGCTCCTGGCATATTTTGAAAAATTGGAATATTCAAGGTGAACCTTAATTTTATATACCCATAAAAATTACATAGTACTGGTTATTGTAACTTATTCTATTTATGACTAAGAACAACAAAAATTTGAAGATCACAGACAGCAAGAGGAAATTTGAAAATCAGACATACTACCCACAGAAAAAAAGAATTAGTTAGATACATCGAGAAGACGCTTCACAACCATAAAATGCATATTAGGCTTAAGGCTGTAGTTTTTTTGTTTTTATAAAATTTAATCAGAACTCTAATTCTTTTTTTTTAATATATTCATATTTGTAACTTTGTTTTTATTCATGTTTATTAATAAATTAGCATAAATGTATGTAAATATTGGAATGATTTTGGTAAATTGAGTACTTTCTTTTTGTGCTTTTACTTACAAGACAAAATAGGGATCTTTTTGCATTTTACTTCAATTTTGTATTAAAAAAACTGTTACTTTCTAAAGTGTGTTTATGTGTTATATAAATGGAATAGTGTACCTGGTACAATAAATGTCATTTGCATTATTTTTGTTTTAATTTTTTGATTTAAAATCTAACCCAAATTATGTTATAATAAAATACCTATAATAAATAAAATTCATTTTGAAATAAATAATTTATTTAGTATTTCTCAAGTGCCTATTTCCTAAAAATAGGTTAATTTTTTTTCTCTATGTTATGAGACAAACAATACAATTAGATATTTAAAATGTCATATATTGATTATTTTATTTAAAACCTTTTTAACATCGTACCCTTAAAATAACAATCAATGTCTATAATAATCGAGTTCAGCTTACTCACTGTGTATTCCGAATGTGTACAGAAGGGAGTCAGAGTGCTTGGAACATACTTATACTTTATATCACTTTTTTCATTCTAAAATACACAATCCCCTGCATTTGTCCTATGTTATCTTCACAATCACCAAAGCAGGTGACAAACTTCCTTTTACGCAGGCCTTTTTCATTGCAATTTGCTTATGGTGACAACTATTGGTGCAGCAAATAATGATGTTGAGAGAAGAACAGTTCCCTTCCGCCTTACTTCGTGTCCTATAGAATTCTATTTTCGCCACGTTTCTACATGTAAAATACAATGTTTCAAAGTGATATCTTGCCAAGGATAACAATGCGACATACGAATTTTCTAGTTTCTACATTATGTACAAATCCATCTTCGACTGCTTCGATATATTTGTATCTGGACAACTTTTATAGGCCTTCATCTACTCACTGGTATACGACCTAGTTACATCAAAAGAAGATATGATCTTATATGCCGTTTATAGGTATTACAAAATCAGGAAAGAGTTGGTTCCATCACTTCTCAAGGCAACTGGATCCATGCACATAATCATCCTAATTTATTCATCTTTTATATCTACACAAAACTCGAAAACATTCCAGTACAGTGTCTTTATTATCACTCTCCAATGACAACAGATATTCACGATTACGTGGAAAAACCATGACAACAGTTTATTCGCAAATATCAGAAGTAAAAATCACAAAAATTTGAAATTATCCAACACAGTAATCAAAATAGAAAAACTAAAAAGAGTTAGGTTATGTTATCTGTCATAATATTTGAATCTCGTCCATTTGGCGCTCGCCTGAGTCGGGATATCTCCGATCACAGTCGATAGTGGGCGAGAGCCGCACAACAAAAACGGTATCCTTAACTTATGACGCTCATTGGTTTTAGCAGCCGGTTCAAAGACTGTCAGATTATATTGTACTTTAGGAATAAATTCGCATAGTATTTTCAAATTCTTGGTTTTTGGATATTCATCTTTTTACCTTTGTACCCTTTATATACAAAAATTCTGAAACTTTTTTATCTTTAAGCAGATAAATAAACCGAAGCAAATAATTTGTCTTTCTGTTTTCTATTAACATAAACTTTCTCTACAAATATAGTAATTACTTTGAAAATTAGAATTCTTACAATATTGTTTGTTACCCAAACAATTTCGAGACACTAATCTAAAATTAAACGAGCAAAAGTATGTTCGGAAGTTGTTTCCCCTAAGAATTGACGTAGAAAGTTCGTAACAAAACACTCGCTAACAAGAAAATGTCTTGGAAAGGTGAGCTACTGGTTGTTACTGGCTAATCGAAACTAAACAGTTGATATTTTGTTGAAGTACGATTACATCGCAGTGAGTCATTAGGGGCTGTCAATTGAATCCATTACAATTCACAAATACATATGCAGTTAAATACACTACACGGTGAATCAGAGAAATATGATTTAACCGTTTTAATCTTTACATTGCTGCCAGGTTAAATCTTAAACTCTTAAAAATACTTCAGAACTTTATTTATTGTATATTAAATTTCGAATTTAGTAATTGTGAGAAAGTTATTTATTCTAGGGATATAAAAAATATTGATAAAAATTTACTACAAAACTTATTAAATATGGTTCCCTTTTAAAGAAATTTTTTGGCTGGATAACCTAAATGATAAAGTCTCCCATTTTAACAATCTGCTGATTAATATATTTGATACACTTGCTTCTGTAAAAAAAAGAAAATTTAAAAAATGTAATCCTCCGTGGCTCACAAATAATATAAAATTAATGATAAAATTAAGAGAGAAGCCACTTTGCAAATTTAAAAAAAAAAACAAACATCCAGCTCATTATCAATATTACTAGGAATGGGCCATGTTCACATGTGAGATATGCTGTTTTATAAATTATATTGTAATAGTTAGTCGCTATACAAGTTATTCTAAATAGTCAGTTCGTTAAAAAAGCCAAAAGTTTTTAAATTAAGCCCAATTGAAATTTAAAATTTGAAATTATACGTCATCGGGAATAGACCAATCATCGTGTGTCGACGTTTTTTTGTTATACAAAACCAAGCCAACGAACAAACCGACACACAGAATGTCGAAGTGAACGCACATCTAAGTGACATTAAAATTGACACCACCTAACACCTAACCTTAGTTTTTTGTTTTGGTTTAATTTTATTATTAATTTATCAGCTGGGTTTATAAAAGTTGAATCAAGTGTTTTACCCATTATAAACGAAAATATGATTACCGAGATAATTACTGCATTTTTTAACAATACTCAGTTTACACAAGACAGAAAGGTAAGACTTTTTTTATAATTTGTTTTAATAGGTAGTTGATATGGAGCAATACACCTTATAGTAAAACATATTTATATCAGGTTTTATTTTTAGATCTGCCAAGCAAGAATATGAAGATAATTACTTTTTCCATAAGAGAGGAGACAAATTACACCTAAACATAAATTATGGCAAAAACCTTATGAGGTGGTTGTTGTAATTAACAAAAATAAATTTTTTAGTGCACAATGCTTAGGATATGCTGCATCTCAAGGTTTGTAATATTTATTATGCTTTTTTTTATATCACATATAATAAACAGTGTATAAGGCCCTTTATTCCTATAAATATTTTTTTTCTAATTTTGACATATAAAGAGACATTTTTTATAATCGCAGCAAGTGTTAAAATAATCTAGAAATAGATTTTGTTAGTGAACCTAGTAATAATTATGATACCAAAGAATGCTGCAGAGCACCTATGAAATTTTGAGTTAAAACATATGCCATATTTTTAGGCTATTTTTATACCCTTTTCAAAAATTTTATGCTCCTCCTTTTGTGCAAAACTTAAAATGCTCTGATAGCTACGAACGAGGTCAGCAAAGCACCTCTGTTTTATAAATTTTTTTCTGTAAAAATAGCAACACCATATATTTATGCACTTGAATTTTTTTTTTTTTTTTTTAAATGATATTTTTAAAAAATACATGGTGCTTGCTAACCTTCGAAAGAAGCCAGCAGAGCAATTCGATTTTTTAAAGCTTTTTTCTAAAAACCACACCCCATTTTTAGTAGAATATTTTTAGACTCTTGAAATATTGTAAAACTTTACTAAAAAAATTGCTATTTTTAAATAATACAGGGTGCTTTGTTGGAACAAAGTCAGCAGGACACTTCAGTTTTTTAATTTGTTTTTTATATATAAAAACAACTACTTTTGACACAAGTTTAGGCTGTTTTAAAATCCTAAAAATGTGGTAAGTATATTTGTTTTCAGAAAAAAAACTTTAAAGTCAGCAAGGAATTGAGAATTTTTTTAAAAATGCCAAATTTCGAATATTTTATAATATTGTAAGAGCCAAAAAACGTGGTGTGGTTTAAAAAAAAAACTGGGGTGCTCTGCTGGATTCGTTTAAAGCTAACAAAGCATCCCGTAATTTTTTATTTTATAATACTCAATAGCCTAAAATGAGACAAAAATTGTACTTTTAAAAATAGCAGTTTTTTTCGAAAAGATCTATAATATTTCAAAAATGTGAAAATGTAGTGAGATTGTTTTTTTTTAAGTTTTGAAAATCCGAGGTTCTTTACTGGATTCGTTCAGAGCTAGTAAAGCTCTGCTCGTCTTGTTACATAAAATAAGGCATTTTGTAGCTGGTTATATAGTTATTTTGTAACTGCATATCTAACCCTTTTATTTTTTTCAGGTGGTTGTAAACATGTGGCTTCATAGAAGAAATGAGGAACCATCTGTAACATCTACTCAGTGTTATTGGAAAGGCTCTAATTTATCAAAATGCGTAAATATTGATGTACACTTGGCGTATTCGAGAAATTTGACAAAATGTAAAAAAATAATTTTTTATAAAAATTGGTCAAATAAAAGTTGTTTGTAATATAATTCTCTATAATTTTTATTCTATACATAATTTCTCCAAAATGGACCGTATTCGAGATATTTAAGAAAATGTGTAAATTTCGAATTTTGAAAAAACTCAAAAACGGATAAAGGAAAAAACATTAAATTTTAAATTAAAGTTTTATTTTGGCCTGACGTAAAATGATAAGATTTTGGACAAAGTCGGAACATCTGAGGGGGTACTTTATGGGAGGCCGTTTTTATATTTTATGGAATATATCTGTTATTTATGTTTGGAGAAGAAAATTGTTTTAATAAAAGTTACTTTATCTATTATTTTCTATAATTTTTGATTTATGTCAATTTTTCTTGAAATGGTCCGTATTCGAGAAATTTGACAAAATGTGCAATATTCTGATTTTTAAGAAAATTGTTAAACTAAAAGTTGTTTGCGATATCGATTTCTATAATTTTTGTTCTTACATGATTTTTCTAAAATGGACCGTAATGGAAAAATTGGAGGAAAAGTGCTAAATTTAAATTTTTCAGTATTTTCGTTTTCAATGAATATCTATAAAAAAATGTTTCAAGTTAGATGTATGTGGAAAATGCATATATTTAGTTTATCCTCTAAACATTTATAGAGGTGCTACAATAGGTTGTACAAAATAACCGGAAAAAGCCTATAATAATAAGATAGGAAAGTCATGTGTTGGACACATCAGATTTTTATCTTACTTTTGATGTTTCTTACTATTCAATAGATACTTATCTATTTTCTTGACTATTTCAGTCATTAGTTAATAAATGATTTTGTTGAGACTAAAAACTTTTTGTTTACTCATTGTATTTTTCCTATATTGCCTTTCCAAGTGCTCACTGATTTTTAGTTTAAGACACGATATTATGTTAGGTATTTTAATAACTTTTTTTGTAAGTTTCCATTTCACTCTTGTTGCAATTTGTAAGTATGTAATACCACTTTGAAAAAGTATACAAACAACTTTGGTAAGAGATGTAATTACTCTAGCTATTTTGGACACATCTTTTATTCTGAGTAAGTAGTGTTTAATGTTAATGTTACTAAAATTAGCTAGAATTTTAACATTTTAAAGTTCAATACTTGAAAATAATTGCTATGTCTTGATTATGGTTTATTTCAGGGATAACCGATTGATTAATAAGGAATAAAATTTATGGGAAAGTATTGTAAGTGTAGACCTGCATAATTAAAAGATCAAACGAATTTATCTGAAGTGAAGTTCGATCTCAATTATATGAAACGCCTAGTTCGATATGATCATAGGTAGTACCCCCTTTTCCCACTCTGTGGTCACGTATTTTAAAGTCTAAATATTCTCAAAAGTATTTAAAAAGTTTAAAAATAACAACTGATTGTGTCAGTTCTTCCAACCTCTACTCCAGTCCTGTGGTAATCAGATACACTCTTAGGTTATTCTATTAAAGTGGTAATTGTGTTTGCATCTTGTGGAGATGATTTTGTGTGGATTGGTTCGATCATATCAAACAAGGCGTTTCATGTAATTGAGATTGAATTTTACTTCAGATAAGTTCGTTTGATCCTTTAATTATATTCCACGCCTTATCTCAATAATCATAGGTAGATGTTTAAAGAAAACATTAAACACAATTACTGAGAACATTTTTATTCTAAACCCAACGATTGAACTATTATTCGAACTACTTGGGTATATGCTAAGTACCTTATTAGCATTATTTTTTTTTAGACTTAGTTCTCACGAATTTAAGTACGATATAACTCAAAATATATACATACAATGAACATTACGAAATCGAAATTGCAAAAGCAAAATTATGTTGATCGTGACTTATAAAGTTTATAAAATATCTTTTATAGAAATGTTTAAATTAATGTTACCTAATGATTTTTTTGTTCATTTGGTGTATGTTTAATTGTGTCAATACTAACTCCCAATTTATTATAGCAACATATGTAGACGCAAGACGTGTAAAATGCGACTTGAATAATGTGGTATCTACTCCTTTATGTGGGCTTAATTTTAACCAACAGCTAATATATTGCAGGACGTTATGGCTTTTTATATGTTTGGAAAATACCCATTTATTACTTTCCTCCGTCCGTTGTAATTAGAACTTCAAAACTTTAGGTACACATAAAACATTAGGTACACATAAAAGGTGATTTTTGAATCCATGATAAAGCATTCCAAAAGATTATAGGTAATATTATATGGGCAGATTCCACCAATATATAGTTAAGTCATCCATAACTAAACTTCTCATACATTTTAAAACTCATTTAACAATAAACTATATTCCACCGTCCGTAATTTAACGAGGTTTAACTAGGCAGAAATTAAGTAGTTCCTTCTGGCGATTATTTATTTTTTTTTTTGTTAAAGGTTATCTAATCAGACGTAACTCACTTTAAACTGTTCATCTTACCTCACTTCTCGCCCCCTCTTATTTTATATGCAATATGTTAACTATTCAAATCCCTCTCCAAAGAACGGTATATAACTAATACTACTGATACAGCTAAACACACTAAAATAAAGCATACTTACTATCTAACTACCGGTAGGCATATTCGTATCAAGCGTGCAGTATCGCAGGCTCGTCTTTTCCGAGTACCGCCGAATGCATCGACATATCCAGAGCGCGAGAACGCATTATGCTAGATGTATCCAACGTTCGAAATTGCAATCATTAATTTTTGGCATTTGTCATGGTCTTATCTATCGAAGATGACCCTGATAATTTTATTCCGGCGGTGGATGTTTGTATAAATTCGTATAAGTCAGAATCAACGTTAATGTCAGCGTTATACAAAGCTTTCAAACCACGTACAGATACAAGGATCAATTCGACAAAAAAATATGCCAAAAAGTAAAAAAGATATCGGTTCAACCATCATCAGTTTCAAGAAGAAAGGTTCATGCATGTGGACGTAGAAAAGTGCAAAGTGGACGAAAAGTTTCTTCTTTAGTTAAAAAGAAGGCAAAAGCACCCCACAATTTACTCCTGTGCGTGGAGAAAAATATACCTTTAGAAGAAAATAAGTTTTTAAAATAAGCAAATTGTGTATTTTCTTAAAAAAAACATTAAAATTACTTTGTTAATACTTGTAATAAAACTTTAAGGCGAATTTGTTTTGGATTATATGCCACATAAATTTAAAAATATTACCTTGGGAGCGCATATCTTGTCAATATGTTGCGATATCGAACGCTGAGTACCACGCGAAAAGCCTGAACAATGCGTACCCGCGCGCTGTATACCTGAACGGATTCGAGGGAACTCGGAAAAGGTGAGCCTGTGATACTGGACGCTTGATACGAATATGCTACCGGTAGAGCTGTAAATATTATGAGTCCAATTACGGCAGGCAGATAGGCGATAGTCGAGACGAAAACTACTTTTTTTTATAATTACTTAGTACCTAGCCGTTAAGTATTTTTTAATAGTGGTATCCATCTTTTTATCATAGATAACTAAAAAATGTCTGTAAGTTTCATAATAAACCAAAGGTTTTAGATGGCCGTTTTAGTTTTTTTTTAACAAATTAAATGCTCATAAATTTATCTGCAAAATATTAACTAAATAAAAATTGAATTTGGAACACAATAACTGCAGAATTTATTGCAACTTCACTAGAAAATAATACACATGCAAATTTTATCTCGACAGACTCATGAAAATAAAATAAAAGAAGTCATGAGTCATAAGAGCTGATTTTAGTTCAAGGCGAAAAGGGGTTGCTTTCATCAACGAAATCGTCTAAACAATGTTAGATATTCCATTTTAACAAAATAATCATGTCTTATTAAAGTTCTTCTTAGTAAACCAAACTCAATATCAAATGTATACATATATATATTTTTCTAAAATTTCGTCTTCATCTTCATCTGAATTTATTTTATAAATCACAACACAGACAATATATCTTTTCTAACCTAGCGCTCTTTCCTGAAGGATTAATTTAAAATGTAGTTAAGGTTAACTACATGGTACGTTATTAAAAGAAATATTGGTTACTCGGTTCAAAACTAACCGCTCTGCTTGACATTTCTGAAAAATCGGTTAAATTAGGGACGCGTTTACCTCAAAATCAAAAGTCAATTCACTAACCTGTCACAAAAGTGACGTAAATCTCGACCGTGGTAACCAAGAAATTAGTTTTTTTTTTTCAGAACCGTTGTCAAAAAAAGAACTTTCATAAGTAATGCCATTTATTACAGGTCATACAGATCTTTAGAAGTTATACCCCTGCTTCGAGAATGGGCAATCACAGATTTTTAAAGTTTTGTAAATAATAGGTGTTCACTGTTATTACCAAAGGAACTGCTAAAATGTTTAAATTAAAATGCCAAGTTTAAGTCTAACATATCTATGACCTTCATAATTTTTTAACAGATAAGTAGGCTTTTAAGGTCGATTGGCCCCATAAAACAATTTTTTACCTTAATTTGATAGCCACTGGCTATTCTTCATCTTAAAACAGTTAACTATAAGAGATTTGTCTGATATATTAAGGTTAAAGGTACCATTTCGGTAGGCGCGACAGACGACCGCCGACGCGACATACGACCGCCGACGCGACCGAGAAGTGTCGCTTCACATCTAAAATACATACAAATATATAAAACACATTTCGCACGGCGCGACAAGAGAAGTGTCGTTAAGACGACACTTCCTGGTGACACTTCTGAATCTGCCTCGGTGCAAAGGTTTGCTGCGTGTCGCACTCGGGGTCACTGTCCTCGAGCATCGGTTTATTTTGAAGGTGATAAGGATGGAAATTTCTTTCGATCTAGGCAGCGTTGCCAGATTTTGGAACAGTATGGGTAAAAAAAAACCGTAGATCTGAACAGTAGATTTTAATACAGGGGGAAATAATTATAATTTGCAGTGTAGTTAATAAAAAACAAGTATATAAGAAACGAAAAATAAACTTTTTTCTACCCAAATTAGAAAGTAAACAAAAAATAAAAACAAATAAAAATATTTTTATTATATACTTAACGTACGGAAAAAACCAATGAAAAATAATAAGTAGGTACCTACTTCTTTTAGATCAGTCTGAATCAGATAATTTAAAATCGTAGTGTTTGGCATATGCATTTTCTTTTTATGATGCCCTATTAATTATTTCATTTTAAATATAAACAATGATTATCTTGATGTTTTTTTTTATGGAGCCAACCAACAGTATAAGGATGCTTATTACGCTGCTTTTACTGCAAAAAATTTACTAGAGAAAATATTCTTTAACCATTTGCTGAAGAATGAGGCAAACTTAATAAATTAAAAACAAAATTTACTAGAGACAAAAACACTGGATCTACGTAAAAACAGTAGGTCTGGCAACGCTTATCGTTCCCTTGAATAGTTATTTGCAAATGTCGCGCGACACTTCTTCAAGCTTGCGAAATGTAGGAAGCGTAACATTTATGCATCTGCCGTCCTACTCGACCTTGGGGTCGCTTCAGTGGTCGTTTGTCTCTTGACGCGCCTACCCAAATGGCACCTTAAGTATTAATAGTTTTTTACAATATTATGGTTCAGATAAAAATAAAATGTAGAAATAATTGATTACAACAAATTTTGTATAATATCCTGATAGATTAAAGGCCAGTCTTTTCACCTCTGAGTATAGCTGAACTACTTGCTGATTAAACTATAGGGCTATTATTTATTATTGTCAAGTAAACCTACATGTAACTTTACTCAGAGATGAAATGATCGACAATAGCAAGTAATTAAATTCAGAATAAATTAAAGCATTTTCAGATATAAAGCAAATTCTTGGTGAAGAAAATGTTTGTGTATATGCTTAAAAGGTAGTTTATGACCTAATCATGACACGATTACTCGATCCTAGTAAATTTGTTCCATTGTGAAATAAAGTTAGTTAATTTTAACTTCTGTTAAATTATTTCCATAGCGTTTCCTGATACTATAGCCCTAACCTCAGGATTAATATTTTGAATAGATCTAAAACTTAATATTTTGATTCCGGGTTATTTCTCATAACTCGATTATCTTCCTCTAGCCCTTTTTAATTAACTGAACATGTCAATAAATCCCTCTTCATCATAAGACATTTCAAACTAGTCATTCTTCTATAAGTTTATCCAATCAACAATTTTTGTATGAGTAATTTGTTAATAGTATATTACGTAACAAGAGTTGTAAGTATCCCATTACGCACAAAGTGAAAAAGTTTACGCACGAAGCCTCCCAGCGGCGAGTGCTTAAATTTCACGAGTGCGTAATGGGCTTATAATTCGTGTAACGTACTATACTTTTTCTGTGCCCACTTATTTTCTTCTATTAAATAAAGGACATATGCTTGTGTCGCTAACCCATAAATTTTCGACAGGTAATTTTGTAGCTTTCTTTGGATTTTAGCAGTAACAAATTTTGTGTGGCAACTTGAGCTTTTTCTAAAATCTCCTGTGGAGTGCTCATAATTTCATCACTTTTACCACTAACAGACATATTCGTAGGTAGAGTTAAGAAAATGTTCGAATACAATATTTTATTACAAAAATAGACGATATTAATGACAAGAGGTTTACTTTCATAGCATGCTAAGAAAACGCGACTTATTTTGTCAAAAAATGTATAATATGTTGCCGACATTTAGGGGCATCACTTTTTTAATCCAAAATATTTCTCGCTAATGCTGAAAGTTTTTATGTGTTTCAATTGACTAAATTTATGTAAATAGGCCAAGTAAAGTCGTACGTAGATAAAAATTTGATTGGAATTTGATTAAACTAAGAAATTTAAGTTTTCTTATCAAAACGAACGTGTATGTTATGATATCTCATTACGTTCATTTTATTCCTAAATGTCATTTACAAGGAATGTTGACAGTCCGATTTTTAACGTTTACTGACATGGGCGTAGAAAAATTTTTTTTAGCACATAAATAATTCCATCCCAGAGTAAAAATTTTAAACTAAACACTTGTATAATATAAGGTTACCTATCTAATAAGATAATTTTTGGGTAATATTATCATTCTTATAATTGGCATTAAAATTTTGATTAAGGGGGAATGTTGTAAGTGCAGACCTGTATAATCAAAATTATCTCCTGAATTATTGAACCGATTTATTTCAATTTTTTTTTGTGAAAATTAATTCTACTTTTGGTAAATTTATTGTCTGTATAGGACATAATAATTGTCTCCTGAATTATGGAACCGTTTCATTTATTTTAATTTATTTTTTTTTTTAAATTAATTGTACTTTTAATAAATTTATTTTCTATACACAGGGAGGATCATATTTAAACTCTTATATTATTGCAGCGTGTTATTTACTTTGGTTGGTGGAAAATTTTAATTTATGTAAAAATTTATTTTCTATATACAGGGGGAAATCATAGGTTCGCGTTTAATTATGTTTCCTTGTACTAATCAACTGATATTTGTAACACGACTTTATTTGACTGAGAATTTGTGTCTTGTATACCGGGAAGCCAATACCGCGCCCGAGGTGTTAGTTTTTTGTAAATATATATTTTGTTATTTATCCCTGTGTTTCTTTTATTACGGACTCTTGACCGTTTTCTTTCAAGGTACCGTAGGGTACGAGGTATAAGGGAGATAAGTGCTTCAATTCTAATTTAGTGGCTGCTGTTAGCAGTGACCGCCTGAAAGTATTTTTAACTCCACAGAGTTTTATCTAGAGTACACTCTGATGTACTACAGGGTCGCAGAGCAAACTGTGTTATTAAAATGGGCGCCCAAGCAATCCTATTCTCAATTCATCATCTTAGCGCCATACAGACTTTATGATTAATAATTGTAGGTGGAACCAAAAGCATGTCACAATTAAAACTAAAATTTAACAGTTTTACTTTTTAGAATGTCAACGTACTACCTTGGATAATTCTCTAGTTCAATGTAAGCCATTGACTAGAGTAATAACCTAATTGTTTGTTTTATTGCAATACGTGGGTTTTCTTTTGAATATTAAGTTAAAACATTAAAAATACATTTTTACAATTTTTGTTAAATTCTTTATATTTTCAAATAATAATGCCAATTATTACACTGTCAAGACTATGTATTTTCTTTAAGTAAAAAAAAAACCGACACCCTATAAAGCCTATTGATTCTAAAAAGAATTCGAATAAAAATGGGGGGATAGGGGAAGTTGAGATATTGAAAGAAATCCTAACTCAGAAACAAAAAACGATATCAAATTGAAATATTCAAGAAAAATTAAGCTTTATAAGAGGGATGAATCCTATATATGCTGCAAAAAATCTGATTAAAAGTGGGGGCTAAGAGGGGACTGTTTAACTGTGAATTCCAAGCATTATATATCCTGATTCTAGTTTTTTGTTTAATCTTATTTTATTTTTATTTCTTTAAATGTTTTTCTTATTATCCAAATTTCGTAGTTTGAGTCTTCATTGCGATTTATAACATTATTACATTATGTGATATTAGTGAAAAACATTAAAACAATGCGGTACGCAATTTTCGGATGTAACAGTACCATTAACAGCAAAGAATTCAAGGAAGATATTGTTTTTTCGCTTGCTTAGACAGTTAGAGCTTAGTCAGAACTAAGTAGTGGCCCAAAGGGGGTTCTTGGGGGCCCTGCTTCCCAATAGATTAAAATTTTTACAATCCATGTGCTTTTTTTAAAAAAATATGCATAAAAGAAAATTGTTATAGGCAATGCTACCTCCCTTTCCACGAAAATTCGACATGAAGCCGCCCTTGCAGTGGTTTTTGACAGTACAGATTAATTTAAAACAAAAAATTGGCATGTGTATTCCAAGCACTTTAAACCTTCCAATTATAAGAGCACCCCAAAGCAGATCTTCACATTGGTTCAGTCGCAACTAGGGACTTCTTAACTGGTGAATCTACCCTTTGAAGGCTGAAAATGTTGCAATATAAGTAAAGGAGAAATTGAAAATGTAAACAAAAAGAAAATTTTGATTTGTACTTGATGAATGAATTAAAAAACTGTCAATGACTATATCCAGAAAAAATACATTTGCATTGTATTTTGTATATGCACCCATCATGTAACAGTTATTTGTATTTGTAAATGGCATATATTTTTCTCACACTTCGTCAGTATTTATAAATTTGCACCTATACAACCTCTACACGTGACGTCATGCGCGTGGCCGTTCTGTTTTTGACACTATTGATATCCTATCTTTTATTTTTTATACCATGCTATTGGCCGAAGCTAGTCTCAGATTTAAAATAGTAGATTGTGCAACGAAAGTATTCGATGGCCGTGTCTCATGATGACGAAGTTTGAGCACGACGCCTTAGGCGAAGCGCTCAATCGTCTGACTGCATTACGGATAATTTCATACAGTACATTTTGTCTGATACTCACTAACAAAAATAAAAAAAAAATAAATTAATTTAGATGTTGTTTAAAAATAACAAGAATTTTTGCCCAGATACTTTAGTTACCGTTTTTATAATCCACATAAATCACCTCGTATAAATATGATATAATGGACATAAGAACAAAAATTTATTTTGTTTTTCATTTAGTACATTGTATCATCGAGTTTAACCATTTTTGGTTAAATCGGAAGTCGGCCCTGACCCATAGCAACAGTAAATGCATTTTTACCAGTTTTTCGAATTCCAGGAAAAAACATATTTGTGCAACTCTGCACACCTGTTTCATTTTTAAGCGCCAAAATACACTACTCTCTCTTATGGAAAATTTCTAGTAATTTAAGCGTTAGCGCTAAATCTTTCACATTCGTTAGTCTGTTTCACTTTTGTTAACATAAGTATAGTAAAAAATAGAACGTTTAACGCATCGACAGGTGCAGGCGACAATATGCTATCTTTCTCTGCAAAGAAGTTCACGCGAAATATCGGATGATGTTTCTTCAGCCAATCACGACGAGACACCTACAATTGTAAACCTTTAAACTTTCACTCGACAAGACAAACAGTGAGACTTTTTCTGATCTTCAATATCTTTGTTTCTTCTTCCGTCGCGTGCTCGACGCTATTTATTAAAAACACAAATCGAAAGATGTATTAAACTTGTTAATTATAAATCATAAATTTAAGTACTCATATTATTTCAGTATATAAAATGGTTGTGAGTTTATAGTTTAAAAAAAATTGTTAACTAAAAACATATTTAATTTCATCATTAACAAATAAGTGTCTGGTAATTCCTCTGCAAGCATTAATCATTTCTACTAGTTATATTACTATATTCCATTGCTCCCAACTGATGGGAAGAAACCCTTTTTTCTGTAGCGGCGATTCAAAAGATTTCAAAGTCGCTGAGAACAAAAGTTATTTAGATAAATTAACTATTTTAAAGATATTTGTCACAAACATTTAAAATTATGGATTTTAATAATAACTGAAAATAAAAAAATGGCTTCATCTGGGATTTGAACCCCTAACCTTAGAACAAAAATCCATTATTCAACTTTTACAAATTGTATGGTTTTAAATTTATAATTGAATTGTTTTTAGCTAGTTTAATTAAAATTTACGGTTTCTGTGTAAATAAATATTTAGTGAATTGCCATTATTTATCGACAGGACTCAATTTTAATGAAATTTAATCTCAATAACAAAAAAAAATGTACTGACGATTTAATTTAATAGAATTGTCACTCATTAAAATTTAGAGGATATCCTATCAATGCAGTTTCCTTGCTAGAATTAATAAGAAATATTATCCATTTGGTAGACTGATATGACCTACTTATTCATTTTGAAGTCTGTGCATAGAATAGATAATAGGAGAAGAAAATTATTATGGTAAAGGGTTTTTATTTTGCTTACTACTTTACAACATTTGTTTAATGGATAAGCATCTTACTCTTAATAATAGCTTTGTTCGCACAAGCAAACTTCCAACTAATAAGAAATTTTTTTGTGCGCATGTTTAAACTATTTTTGGTTTTAACCTAATTGCCAATTTTTTGTTCTGCGAACGCTTAAAAATCATTGTTGACTGAATGTTCTGAAAGGTAAAGTCCCATTGAAAACTGTAGATTTATAGGTTATGTTTTATTTCTTTCAATATTTCAATGCTTCTCGGCTATAATATTTGAGATTTTTGAATTTGCCCTTTTTATAATTATTGTCGTTAAATAAAAGTAAAAATATTTATCTTAAGCGATTTACGCAATGGAAGGTAAGTTCAGTGGTATGTGTTTTAGGTAAAATACCTATAACAATTTTGTTGTTTTAGAAACTCCCTTGGCAAACCCCACTGAGTCGTGCTCTAGAGAAGGTAGAAGTTTTATATGGACTGCTGTAACAACTCGAATGTTACTAAATTATTTTAAAACAACAAGGAAACTGGTGGGAACATTAAAAATTAGAAATTTTAAGAAAATGTGGGAAGTTATAGCCCAAGAATTTAAAAAAGAAAACATTGATGTGACACCCTTAAACTGTGAAAACAGATGGCGAGTTCTAGAACGAAATTATAAAAAATATGTAGATAATAAGAAGCAAACTGGAGCAGGTCGAAGATTTTTTGAATTTGCCGATGAAATGGATGATATTCTCGGTAAAAAGAAAAATATCAATCCGACAATTTTATTATCTACATCAACAGCAACAAAATTACAAACACCTTCGACTTCGACACAAGCTGAAATAGTTGAAAAGGAATTTTCACCAGACTTTTCACCTGCTTCTTCCTCAATAATAAATAAAGAAAACATTACAACAGTAACGCCTCATAGGATGAATTCAAAAGCAGCCACATCTGTAAAAAATAATGTTTTAGAAAAAATACGTCTTAACAAATTAGATCGACACTGTAGGAGAGTCGCTATCGCTGGAAAGTATTTAGGCCACAGTTATCCAAAGACTTTACTTTTTAATGTAAAAATACACCGTTTTACTTTTGACAACTTTTTATTTTTACGACATTACATCAAAGTCAAAAACTAGCGAACAGTACATAAAAACAATATAACTAAGGCTTAAAGATTAACATGAAATCTATAACACTTCCCCTTAATCATAAGCCATAAAAACTTTGAAGCCCCAGCCCGTTGACACATTTTAAATGTTTAGGTTTGGATAATCCTTTGGTAAATATATCAGCAACCATTTCATTGGATTGAATATATTTAACTTCTACCCATTTATTTTCAACTACTTCTCGAACAAAGTGATGTCTAACATCAATATGCTTCATTCTATTGTGAAAAACAGTATTCTGCGATAATTTTAAAGCACTTTGATTATCGCAATATAGAAGAATCTGATGTTCAGTGCCAAGTAACTTCTTAACCAAACCTCTTAAGTGGATTGCCTCCTTGCATGTACTCTGCCTCAGTTGATGAAAGAGCGACAATGACTAATACAGCTTTGCTTATTCTAAAATATAAGCAAGGTTCATGTTCAGATCTTATATATCCTAAATTTGCTAGAAACTCCTGTAACCTTTATGTTCCAAGCTCTTGATGCCTGCTTTAAACCATAAATAGCTTTATTTAAGTGACAAACTTTGCTACTACATTGTTTCTCTTCAAATTCTTCCGGTTGGATCATAAACACTTCTTCTCGCAAGTCGCCGTTTAAAAAAAAGCAGTACAGACGTCGAAATGGTAAAATTTTAAGCCAAATTCAGCACCAAAGGCAAATAAAAAACGGACAGTCGACCTTCTTACCACAGGCGAAAATGTCTCGAAGTAATCTACACCATAAATTTGAGTGAAACCTTTTGCCACTAGTCGAGCCTTATATTTGGGTTTTCCGTTTATATCCGTTTTTAACTTAAATACCCATTTACACTTAATGGCTCGTTTACCTTGAGGTAGATCGACTAGTGTCCATGTTTTATTTTCAAGAAGGCTTTGATATTCTTCTTCCATAGCAATTTTCCATTTTTTCCAATCTACTCTTGTCTTAGCATTTACTAAACTGTCTGGTTCATTAGGCTCAGCATCAATATCATCAGCTTCCGTGTAATAAGTTACATAATCATCAAAATTTTTCTTGTGTCTTTCTCTTACTGGATATCTTTTTTCTTGAACTGTTGTAATTTCTAACTCCCTTTCTTCTTCTCCTTCTTCTTCGGTTTGTTCCCCTTCGCAAAATAAGTTTCCAGTATGTTGGGTTAGATTTTCTTTTAAAATTACAGGTTCAGAAACGTTTTCATCTATGTAAATAGGTATACTAGGTACATTATGAGTTATACTCGGTATATCACCTTTTTCTTGGATTAACCCAAACTCATGTTCTAAAAACACATCATCTCTGGCCCTTGTGATTTTCTGTGGGTTGGCCAAATCATGAAATCTATACCCTGATTCTTTATAACTAACGAAAATCATTCTTTTGCTTTTAGCATCTAACTTATTTCGCTTCTGATCTGGAATATAGACGTAACCAACACATCCAAAAACTCTCAGATGACTTAAATTTACTTTTTCCCCTGTCCATTTTTCCTCAGGAGTTATGTTAGGAAGTGATTTATGTGGTGAACGATTTATAATGTAAACAGCTGTATTTGCAGCCTCAGCCCACATTCTTTTGTCACACTTTGCTTCCTGCATCATACACCTAACTTTTTCCATTACAGTTCTATTAACTCGTTCAGCAATCCCGTTTTGCTGGGGATTGTACGGTATAGTCAACTGATGCAAAATGCCATTATTCTTTAGGTATTCAGTCAAAGCATGATTGACAAACTCACCACCATTATCAGTCCTTAATTTTTTGATCTTCAAGTTCGTTTGGTTCTCAATCATTATTTTAAATTCTTTGAAAGTTGAACAAACTTGATCTTTTGTCTTTAAAAAATAGACAAATATTTTTCTAGTGCAGTCGTCTATCAGGGTAAACATATAATTTGTTCCACTCCAAGACGGCACAGGCATTGGCCCACAAAGATCTGCATGAATAAGTTCCAGTTTCTCTGATGCTCTTTTATTTCTATTTCTGAAAGGTTTTTTGGACATCTTTCCTTCGGCGCAGGATATACAGACATTACCATTATCATCGGAAAAAGAAATACCAATTGCCAAGCCATTTTTTAATAGTTTCATAGACTTTCTATTCAAGTGACATAGGCGCTTGTGCCACAACTCATGAGAATCAATATTTACATTATTTACAGCTAAACAGGGTTGACTAGGAATACTAGAAACATCGTCAGATATGTTTAATCGATAAATACCAGCTACATTCGATGCTGCAGCAAAAATTGTTCCTTCAATTTTACAATTTTCGGTTTTCATTATCCTACAACCAGTAGAGTCAAACACAACAACTAGTCCTTTAGAAACTAACTTGCTTACAGACAATAAATTTACATGTATACCAGGTACAAATATAGCATCTGTAATTGTTGTTATGCTATTCTCATTTTTCAGTTTTATTGGCACATTACCAACGCCTTCGCTAAATAATTTACAATTATTTGCAACAGTAACTTCAATATTATTTATTGTACAGTTGTTAACATCAGAAAACCAATCTTTGCGAAAAGTCATATGGGCGGAAGCACCGGAATCAACAAACCAATCGCCGCTGGAGACTTTAACGCCAAATGCCGCTACTAGAGATTTTTGCTCATTTGATTTTTCTCCGTCTGGCTTAGTAACCGATGCCCTTTTCTTGGGACAATTGGGCCTTACATGTCCAACTTCACCACACCCCCAACATTTAATATTTCCTTGGTTCTTCTTTTTAGGCTTAAACTTGCTCACCATCGCAGATTCAGAATTATTTTGTTTATTGTCCCAATGAGTGTCTTGAAGCAACTTAGTTTTTACAAAATCACTCGTTATTTTAGCTCCTGAGTTCTCTATTGCCATAATCATAGGGTCATAATCAGAAGGTAGACCAGCTAACAGTGCAGCACCAAGAAACTCGTCTTCTACGGGCTTTTCCATACTAGCAAGAGCCATTTGAATAGACATAAACTCATTCACGTAAGTTTCCATAGACGTGAAATGTTCTAATCTCAATGAGCACATTGAACGAAGCAAACGAACTCGTCTATTTAAGCCTTTATCCTCAAAAGCTTTTTCTAAATTCCCCCACATGTCGTTAGCAGTTTTGCAACTCCTAATATGAGGATAACAACAAGGCATAACCATTAAACCTATTTTGGTTAAGGCTCTCTGGTCGCTTCTATTTCTTGTAGCCTCATCAGTTTTGTCATCAGGAGGATATCCATCAACAGCATTCCATACATTCAAATCTTTCAGGTACAACTCCATGCCATACTTCCAATCTTGATAATTCTCCCGTCCTACTAATTTGGTAATAGGAGGAAGGGACGACATATTTTCTAAATTAATTCCTTCTGGGCCCATAACCTGTAGGAGAGTCGCTATCGCTGGAAAGTATTTAGGCCACAGTTATCCAAAGACTTTACTTTTTAATGTAAAAATACACCGTTTTACTTTTGACAACTTTTTATTTTTACGACATTACATCAAAGTCAAAAACTAGCGAACAGTACATAAAAACAATATAACTAAGGCTTAAAGATTAACATGAAATCTCTAACAGACACAAGGAAAAATTAGCTTTTGAGAAAGAAAAATTTGAAAAACTTTATCAATTGGAAGTTCAAAAGGTGCAATTAAAAGAACGGAAGAATAATTTATTAAAAGATAAAAATAATTTACATATTGAAACAAATAAACTGTTACTAAAATTGACTGAAAAAAACATTCTTATTTAAACAGATATTCCTGTAGTATTTTAGTTATTTATTTAGTTTATTGTCGTTTTGCATTTACATTGTTCGTTTAGTTCTATTTGTTATTGTCGTTTTTGAAGTTTTGTGAAGTTTGTAATAAAAAAAATTCTGTTTAAAAATTATTTATTAAGTTATACCTATCAAATAAAATCAACGTTTCTACATTGGCAAGATATTCATAACACGATTTCTAAATTCTATACCGTTTATATTGTCTCTATTATCAACCTCTACTCTGTCATTATTTTCTATTTGCACGTCTTCATTGTCTTCAATTTCAACTTCTGCCTCTATATTGTCATAATTGCGATTATCATTTAACCCTAAATTATGAAGAACACAACAAGCTCTAATAAAGTTTGCAATCATATCATCGCTTCTTAATTTTAAGTGGTACAATTGACGAAATTTCTGTTTCAAAATGCCGAAACAATGTTCCACTACATATTTGGTTTTTGCTAATTTTATGTTGTAATTTATTTGCCTCCTTGTTAAATGTCCAATTTCCTTAAATGGCGTTAATAAATTTTTTTGACACGGATATCCACTGTCTCCCAGAAGATAATTTTCACCACACATCTCTTCTATGTTGGTGCATAAAGGAGATGCCCGAAATACCCTGCTGTCGTGTACGGAGCCAGGAAATCCTATTACCACGTCTCTAATTTTTCTTTGATGATCAGCAACTACCTGAAACTAAAATAACTACAATAAAATAAAGTTTTAATAATATATATTTAAATATGCAATGACCAAAAATGATAAAATTTAGAAAGAAATAGAAGTAGGTAGGAACTTACTTGTATTGAATAGAATCCTTTTCTATTAAGGTAGGAATCAGGATCTTCAGAAGGTTTGTCAATCCTCACATGACTCCCATCAATTGCTCCTATCACGTTTTCAAATCCATTGGTGGAAAACTGCTGTTTTATGTGTTGTTGTTCTAAGTAATTTGGCCAAATAATAATTTGTGGAGAAAGATTGCTCAAAAAGTATGTCATTCTTTCGATAACTTTTCGGAGAGTACTTAATGATATGCAAAATCTATCGGCAACATCTCTATATGAGGCTGCCTCATGGCCAGCATACCATAAAAATATAATAACGAAGTCATCGGCATTCAATTTTCCAAATTCCCCGCTTTGGTGATGGAAGTATTGCGTTTGTGCAAATTGTTCAGATAAATTTTGAACAACTTGTCTGCTTAATCTAAAATGTTCCATAAATTCTGTGTTTGTATAATTAGGGACTATCTCTTCCAAATAATTTTCATTTTTTTGCTTTGATTGTCTAAAATAATCAACTAATAGTTCCTCGTCACTGGAAGAGCTTTCCCAATTGTCCTCGAACAACATCTTTAGAACTACTTCTAAAAAAATTAAATATGATTACCGACCTAATTACATTTAGTACTTAAAAATGTCACTTACCTTCTTTTTACTTATTAAAATGATCCGACAATAATTTAAAATATAAAATGAACACAAAAATAATCCAAAAACAACAAACATATAACCTAACTTTTAAATTGACATGCGACATAAGGAATAAACTAATGCGCATGTGTCCAACTAAAAATTTCTTCAAAATCAGGGGATTATTTGGATCGTTGGAAATCGATTTGCAACGGCAAATTTCGTTCTGCGATCACCCAATTTTTAAATGGAGATTTAAAATTTGGTTGTGCGAACACTTTTTACGAACTGCGCATGAGTCTTGCAGTTGCTTATTTTTCTGATCGTTGTGCGAACAAAGCTAATATATAGAGACCTAATTTTGTGTAAATATTTTCTTAGTTTTAATAATTTTTTCTGTAATCGCAAAATTTGTCATTCATCGTCAAATACAAAGACTGAAAAGGTAAAAAGGATTGTGCGGCAGATAATTAAAAAAACTTCCTTCCAGGAGTAAGGATGAAGGCACCCCAATTGAGTTATACTTACTTTTAGAAATTTAAAAAAAAACAGACGTTGCAAGAAATGAAATAAAGGCGTTAAATTGTATTGGAAACTTTTAGGGAGTTTTTAACTTGAATGGAAAGTTCGAAGAAGTTTGAAGTTACGGTGTAGAGTGTGAAGTATAAACTGTGTTGAGCCTCGAGTGTCGGGAGGCAAAGAGTTCTGGTTGCTGATGAATAATTTCGAGAAAGTACTTAGATGCGGCTTTCAAAGAATACCGACGGAATGAGCCATCGAAATAGGACATCAGAGTAACTTCTTCTCGTTATTTATTTAAGTGGATGCGTTGAATAGAGGCTTTGAAATCAAACACAAAGCGTTCAACTCTTGCAACAAATTAAATCTGTTATCTGGTTAAGATTATTTTCTGTAGATAAATTGTACGAAAAGCTGTTTATCAATTATGTCTAAGGATGCATTCGTGTTATTGCATAGTACGAGAAATGATTTAAAGTTATGTATGGATTTTATTTATTTTCGGCCTTTTTCGCATTGCTACATTTGCATCTGACATTAAAATCGCAACACCGTCTGTACTTGACATTGGATTTATTCAAAAGCATTATATTTATTTAATGTTTTAATTTGGTTACAATATGTATTTCTAAAAAGTGTTTTAATCGAAGATGCTAGCCGCGAGATTACTGTATAGCCATACGTGCTTTTACTAGTTAGGTAATAATAATAATAATAATAATAATAATAATAATAATAATAATAATAATAATAATAATAATAATAATAATAATAATAATAATAATAATAATAATAATAATAATAATAATAATAATAATAATAATAATAATAATAATAATAATAATAATAATAATAATAATAATAATAATAATAATAATAATAATAATAATAATAATAATAATAATAATAATAATAATAATAATAATAATAATAATAATAATAATAATAATAATAATAATAATAATAATAATAATAATAATAATAATAATAATAATAATAATAATAATAATAATAATAATAATAATAATAATAATAATAATAATAATAATAATAATAATAATAATAATAATAATAATAATAATAATAATAATAATAATAATAATAATAATAATAATAATAATAATAATAATAATAATAATAATAATAATAATAATAATAATAATAATAATAATAATAATAATAATAATAATAATAATAATAATAATAATAATAATAATAATAATAATAATAATAATAATAATAATAATAATAATAATAATAATAATAATAATAATAATAATAATAATAATAATAATAATAATAATAATAATAATAATAATAATAATAATAATAATAATAATAATAATAATAATAATAATAATAAATAATAATAATAATAATAATAATAATAATAATAATAATAATAATAATAATAATAATAATAATAATAATAATAATAATAATAATAATAATAATAATAATAATAATAATAATAATAATAATAAATAATAATAATAATAATAATAATAATAATAATAATAATAATAATAATAATAATAATAATAATAATAATAATAATAATAATAATAATAATAATAATAATAATAATAATAATAATAATAATAATATAATAATAATAATAATAATAATAATAATAATAATAATAATAATAATAATAATAATAATAATAATAATAATAATAATAATAATAATAATAATAATAATAATAATAATAATAATAATAATAATAATAATAATAATAATAATAATAATAATAATAATAATAATAATAATAATAATAATAATAATAATAATAATAATAATAATAATAATAATAATAATAATAATAATAATAATAATAATAATAATAATAATAATAATAATAATAATAATAATAATAATAATAATAAATAATAATAATAATAATAATAATAATAATAATAATAATAATAATAATAATAATAATAATAATAATAATAATAATAATAATAATAATAATATAATAATAATAATAATAATAATAATAATAATAATAATAATAATAATAATAATAATAATAATAATAATAATAATAATAATAATAATAATAATAATAATAATAATAATAATAATAATAATAATAATAATAATAATAATAATAATAATAATAATAATAATAATAATAATAATAATAATAATAATAATAATAATAATAATAATAATAATAATAATAATAATAATAATAATAATAATAATAATAATAATAATAATAATAATAATAATAATAATAATAATAATAATAATAATAATAATAATAATAATAATAATAATAATAATAATAATAATAATAATAATAATAATAATAATAATAATAATAATAATAATAATAATAATAATAATAATAATAATAATAATAATAATAATAATAATAATAATAATAATAATAATAATAATAATAATAATAATAATAATAATAATAATAATAATAATAATAATAATAATAATAATAATAATAATAATAATAATAATAATAATAATAATAATAATAATAATAATAATAATAATAATAATAATAATAATAATAATAATAATAATAATAATAATAATAATAATAATAATAATAATAATAATAATAATAATAATAATAATAATAATAATAATAATAATAATAATAATAATAATAATAATAATAATAATAATAATAATAATAATAATAATAATAATAATAATAATAATAATAATAATAATAATAATAATAATAATAATAATAATAATAATAATAATAATAATAATAATAATAATAATAATAATAATAATAATAATAATAATAATAATAATAATAATAATAATAATAATAATAATAATAATAATAATAATAATAATAATAATAATAATAATAATAATAATAATAATAATAATAATAATAATAATAATAATAATAATAATAATAATAATAATAATAATAATAATAATAATAATAATAATAATAATAATAATAATAATAATAATAATAATAATAATAATAATAATAATAATAATAATAATAATAATAATAATAATAATAATAATAATAATAATAATAATAATAATAATAATAATAATAATAATAATAATAATAATAATAATAATAATAATAATAATAATAATAATAATAATAAATAATAATAATAATAATAATAATAATAATAATAATAATAATAATAATAATAATAATAATAATAATAATAATAATAATAATAATAATAATAATAATAATAATAATAATAATAATAATAATAATAATAATAATAATAATAATAATAATAATAATAATAATAATAATAATAATAATAATAATAATAATAATAATAATAATAATAATAATAATAATAATAATAATAATAATAATAATAATAATAATAATAATAATAATAATAATAATAATAATAATAATAATAATAATAATAATAATAATAATAATAATAATAATAATAATAATAATAATAATAATAATAATAATAATAATAATAATAATAATAATAATAATAATAATAATAATAATAATAATAATAATAATAATAATAATAATAATAATAATAATAATAATAATAATAATAATAATAATAATAATAATAATAATAATAATAATAATAATAATAATAATAATAATAATAATAATAATAATAATAATAATAATAATAATAATAATAATAATAATAATAATAATAATAATAATAATAATAATAATAATAATAATAATAATAATAATAATAATAATAATAATAATAATAATAATAATAATAATAATAATAATAATAATAATAATAATAATAATAATAATAATAATAATAATAATAATAATAATAATAATAATAATAATAATAATAATAATAATAATAATAATAATAATAATAATAATAATAATAATAATAATAATAATAATAATAATAATAATAATAATAATAATAATAATAATAATAATAATAATAATAATAATAATAATAATAATAATAATAATAATAATAATAATAATAATAATAATAATAATAATAATAATAATAATAATAATAATAATAATAATAATAATAATAATAATAATAATAATAATAATAATAATAATAATAATAATAATAATAATAATAATAATAATAATAATAATAATAATAATAATAATAATAATAATAATAATAATAATAATAATAATAATAATAATAATAATAATAATAATAATAATAATAATAATAATAATAATAATAATAATAATAATAATAATAATAATAATAATAATAATTAATAATAATAATAATAATAATAATAATAATAATAATAATAAACGTCTTTATTTATATACAGCGTACATAAAAGGGCGAAGTTCAGCTAAAGCTGTTTTTCAACTTAACCCACAAAACAAATGAAAATCGAAAAAACAAGTCATAAAAAAACAAATTATAAGCTAAAAAAGAACAATATTATGTATAATATAATAATATCCATAAGCCACTATATATGAAATGAACTGAAAATTAAAATTCAAGCAGGTACACGAACCAAAGACCGAATTACCAAGTCTGTTTTTATCAATAAGGACGATTAGGGAAGGGAATGAACATAAAGTTTAATTTTCTTTTTAAATTTGTAAATAGTATAGTTTTTATATTCTGAGGAAATGCTGTTGTATATTTTACAAGCCACATATGAAAAATTACGCAAAAATATTGCGGACTGAAATCGTGGTAATATCAGTAATTGTTTGTTTCGTGTACCTCTATAATTTTAATTTTGAAAAAAATTAAACTTTCGGAACAGATATGAGGGTTGTTTTTTTGTTAATATTTTGTGTTATATTTAGCAAACTTGTTACGGTTTAGAGTTTCAAAAATATAAATTAACCATATTTTGTTTATAAATATTGAATCAAAGTACTCAATTAGCTTTTTTAAATAAGTACAGCAACGAAATCAAGACCAATTATTTGTTCAGTATTAAAAATTAATCTTACTATTAAAAATCCTCTAGAAAATACCAAAAACTTCCTTGTTCTTACCCCTTTTATTGATTATCAGCACAATATTAACTTTTATAATGATTACAATATATTTTTCTAACATTTATCTACCCCATTTTGTTTTGTTTACCTTTTTCAACTGGTTCTTCTTCTACTAAACTTTGGTCCCTATTTTACCTCCACCTAGCCAGTGAATTATTCAATCCTTGAGTCATCAGCAGAGTTTTACATGTCTTACAGTAAGAGACCAATCTTTGAGGTACCAAGTTTTGGACTTTGAACTTTGATTAAGCCATTTCTGCCCATTTTGTTTCTAGAGCTCTCCAAGAACACTTGAGAAGTGCTCTCACGAACTTATTTCGGATTTTGCCTAGAATCAAAACTGTGCATTAGGAAACATTTCTATTAGAAAAAATAACGTCAGATTTACAAAAACCCCCCTCTCCCCCAACTGAGATTTAGAAAGACTTAGCTTGATCCCCTCTCCCCTTGAACACCTCACGTAATTAATGGACGCCCCCAAAGGATAATTGATGAATGTCATCAAATCACCCCACAGATGCTTTAAAATGACCGAGAGCGTTTTGAACAAAACCTCTATTATTGCATGGAGGCCCAGGGTCAGTATTTACAGCATTAACTCGAATAACTGGTAAGCTTTTACAGAAAATAAAAATCGTTAAAAGATCATGGCTAGGAAGACAGTAGCGATTTTAAACTTCAAAATAAACTATCATTTGACCCCTCTTTCCATTTAAGATTTTAGGGGTAAGTTTCACCCCCGCTAGAGGGTTTCCGTTCATGGGATGAAACTAGCAAACAAAAATGTTTCCCCATAATTGACGGATCCGAGCGTAAAGGAACTGGGGTGCGACAAAATTGGCTATGTTTTGTTTTCAAATGGCCACACTGTACCTACATATACAATACTCCATTATATGTGTATTAATAAATAATCAAAAATCTCCTAAATTAATTAATAAATGTTTTATATTGTTTCTACATATTTCATTGGTACTTTAGCACTGCAGCACCATTGAATACCAGTGGTGGCTGCACCGAGCATATAGGGTTGCCAGATGCCAGATATTCCGATTTTGGTGGGAGCCTTTAAGCCTCCAGCCTACCGATTGTTGATACTCCGTCTGCCGCTTCAATCCTCAAAACTCCAGCAATTGGACATGTGACAATACCTTTTTTTTTCAAGAATATTTTCGTAAAATTAACGCATTAAAATAGCTTTTAAAGTACTTTTAAAAAACCGTTGGTGCCTTTAAGCGAGGTGTGGATGGTGGAGGGGGGAATGCCCCCATTTCCCGTGTAGAGGCCGGGCACCCAGAGCAATTTCTGAGTTCCGGCGCCTATGCGAATAGGTGCATATTTATCAAAAAGATTTAAAATATTTTCATTTAAGAATTGCACTTATAAGTCCACATCATCAAGTTCATAAATTAAATTTCAATTTATTTCTTGAAAATCTTTGTTACACTCAGTTTGTGTAAAGTTTTTGAAGTCGCGAAATGTGATCATTTTAGGAGTAATTTTAAAGTTAGTTTTTTTTGTTATACCAAGAGAGCACATGTGATCGGATCGCTATTTACCTCCAATTCAGAAATATCCTCTTTATTAGAGACCACAAAACAGTCAGGTAAGGTTTGTGGGCGGCTGTAATTCGCGTTGGTTTATTTAATAGTTGTACTAAATTGTGGCAGTCCAAAAAATTATTAAAAAATTCTGTTGGCCTACTAGGTGTAAGTGTATTTACATTGAAATCCCCTACTAATATAATTTTATCGTGAGCGGGAATTAAAAAAGAAAGGCTGTTTTCTAGTTCATCAAAAGCAACTTTCAGATTTTCTTTCGGCGGTCGATACATTACCCCCAAACAATATTTATTATTTCTAAATTTAAAACTGACCCATAACTGTTCCAAAGTGTTTGTTATTTTATGTACTCGTATTAAGACCGAATATCGAAGATTATTTGAGATATATAACCAGATACCACCTCCCACTTTATTTATTCTATCCAATCTCTCGAACGCAAATTGTTGAATAGAAATTGTACTTGTAAAGATATTCGGTTTTAACCATGTTTCTGTAAGACAAAAATATGGATTTCCTTATTTAAAATACAAGGTAGTGATCTATCCGGTCATTTCGTGGATCAGTGATGGCTAAAACGTTTCGCTGTGGAATAAATAACGGTGAATAAGTAAGTGAATTGATTAAAAGAAGTGTAGTATAAGGCTGCACTGCCGCCACGCTGCAAGTGGATTAGGGTGACAGCACAAAGGTTCCGAAGGTTATAAAAAATAAAAATCAGTCTTGTATATTTTATTTTTTTGAGGAATAAATATTTTAACAAGCTTCCGATTCCACTTACAAAGAATCGGCAAGTCTGTGTGGCGCTGTGATGGTGAGTTAAGAATAAGGGTTGATCGGGCGCCAGTTTTGATAACACAGTTTGCTCTGCGACCCTGTAGCAAACCAAAGTGTACTCAAGGTAAATTCAGTGGAGTAAAAAAATTTCAGGCGATCACTGTTAACGATAGTCACTAAATTAGGATTAAAATACTTATCTCCCTTATACCTTGTACCCTAAAAGAAAACGGCCAAGAGCCGGTAATAAAAGAAACACATGGATAAATAACAAAATATATATTTCCAAAAAAAAAAATACCTCAGTCGGGTATTGGTTTCCCCGGTATACGGAGAACAAATTCTTAACACAAGAAGACCGGTCAGAAAGATCGGTTGAGTTATACAAGGAAATTAAACAATCAACCAATGAAACGGAAATTTATGATTACCCCTGTATACAGAAAATATTTTTTTTACATAAACTATAATTAATTTTCATAAACAAATAAGTTGAATTGACCAAACTAATAAAAGTTCGGAAAATAAATTTACTAAAGAAAATTTATTTACAAAAAAAAAATGAGTTGAATTATATAATCGGTTCATAATCCAGGAGGCAATTATGCTACACCCTGTATACAGAAAATACTTTTTTACATAATTTAAAATTAATTTTCAGAAAAATCAAATAAGTTGAATTAACTAAACGAACCATAATTCAGGAAGCAATTATGCTCCAACCTGTATACGGAAAATAAATTCACTTTACGAAAAACTAATTTTCAAGCAAATTAGTTGGACTAAAGAAGATGATTTTCTTAAAAAAAAAAAAAAGAAAACTAACAAGTGAAATTAAACTGTATCGAAATGTACCACACTTGGGCATATGAGAAATAAAATTTTACAATAAACAGAATGAATGCACTACGCTGGGCATTCGATCGAAGTTAACACGAAATCTAATTTACGCGATGATAGTGAGTTTCGAGGTTCTCGTCCGGCTTTTGCCAAAATATTATTATAGACGGAGGGAAATGCTAACTGGGGCGGATGGTTGTAAAATTTCCAGGAAGAGAGGCTACTCCGGAGATCCACAAGTGGCTCAATCAAGAGGTTTTAAAACGCTAGATCGCGATAATTAAATTAACAAAAATTTGAAAGAACGTCAATTTATGAGCAATAAATATTTACGGCGCCGTGCTCAAATTTCGTCTTCGTGCGATATGGCTATCATATCCACTCTTGTTGCACAAACTACTATATTCTTCTTATCAGCATGTATTTTATTTAAATGCTCTTGTAACCCAGAAGGTTGTATAGCTTCATTTAAAAATAACTTTTAAGCAACTCAAGCACATAGGCAATGAATGGTTTGTAGGATTGTACGTAGGGTTGCCAGACGTCATGCTTTTGGCGTATTGCCACGCTTTTTGACTTGCTTATATGCGCAATGCACATACTTTGATTACTATACGGGGCAAGAGAGAGGTCCGACACGCCCAACATAGGGCGCAGCCATTTTGAACCCTATGACACAGTTTATAGCTAAAGAATCAGATCGCTCACTCTGCGTCGGCACTTTTTATCTCAATGTTCCAGTTTATACACTCAGATAATACAATATATGACAACCGCCTATAATAAAACAGCAGTCTTCTGCGTATCCTGAATTTGTATCCCTGGAGTGGATGTTATTTTGGAACTTTCAACTGGTCCGAGTGAGCTAACTGATTCTTTAGCAATAAACTGTGACTTTAAAAATAATATTCACTGACACTGACAGCAGCAAGCAAAATATGAGGTGCGTTTTAATCATCCGCTTCTGCTTCCGGAATTGTCGGTTCAGTCGTTTTAACCTGTCAGATTAAAACAAGAAAACCGACAATTCCGCAGAAGTGGATGATTAAAACGCACCTATTAAAAATATTGCGTCAAGATGTAGGCAACACGTAATAAGGGTTCAAAATGGCGGAGTTTTCTATCTCCTTTTAAAAGTCACTCAGAAAGCTGCGCAGTGCGACCATTCTCCGTATAGTAAAAAAAAATCAAAGTATGTGGCGCAATGCCACAGTTCGAAAGAGCCACGCTTTTGACAAAAATGCCACTGTTTTGATGCAAATGCTTTTATACAAAAATAGACAAATCTGCAAGTAAAGGACCCTCTGTCACGGTTGCCACGCTTTTCACTTTCGGAAATCTGGCAACCCTAATTGTACATAAATCCCTTAGATAAAAGAGACCAGAGATATAACATACACAGAACTGTCAACAATATCAATTATTAGCTGATGTTCATGCTAAAAAGTTATGTGTGAAACTGACTGCAATCTGACCAATCAGAAGTCTACAGAATTGCCAACTTAAATTCAAATCGCTCCTCTTAGTTTAAAAACAGAGTATAGTAAGGTCAGTTTAGTACGGTAAAATTATATTAAAAAAAGATAATTTTTGTAGCATTGTACAACAATTTGGTTTTGGTGGTCTGGCAAAACTGGTGATAAAGAAGTCGAGTAGGAGAGTGTAGGAGCACTCTCATGAGTTCGCGAATATGGTACTAGTGCTCGAAATACAAAGATCAGTCAGTGCGCACCGCATATGACAGATGGCGCATGGCTCACAACCTGCCTAGAAAAATTTTGGTTTGCATGGCCACTGTTCTAACATGGCCACTTTTACCGGTAGTCCCCCTCTATTTGTTATTTGTGAAGAAAATATGACATAATAAGAAATTAGTTAATATTAGTGTACCTGGAGTATCGTGAATATGCGGCTGCTTCATTTAGGACACGTACTTAACCCGTAAGCTAACAACTACAAAAGCAACGCATATATCATAAATATCACTTTAAAAGAATTTTATTTATCAAAGAGTGTCTGATAGAAGTCAAGTCTGTGAAAGTGTGACTCTTTTAAATTTGACATTTTCATTATTTAAATTTTTTTTTAATTGTTTTTTGGAATGAATAATAATTGTGTAAGATATGCCCTTCAAAAAAGAAAAGAAAAACATCCTATATTTGTATGGTCTGTAAACGGTCGGTGTGTTTGGAATGCACGAAGAAAATATGCCAAGACTGCGCCTATAAAAAATGTGGGAAAGTAGGCATTGCAGTTTTCCACAAAATTGATATTTTTTTTAAAATATGTTTTTAACTTCTTGTTATTTTTAAGAATTTCCACCATTTTGTTAATAAATTATACATTTAAATTTTAGTAATATCATATTCAATGATAGAAATCTCTTAAATCACACCTTAAATCATTGTTGTACACTACTGATGTATTCAAACTTTTAAATTTTAAAAAAATTTGTTAATTGTAAAAATAAAAAAAAGGTGTCTAGGGAACTCAACTTACGAAACACCCGGTATAACACCGCTCAGTATAAGCACCTATTGGAAGAATAATCCATAACTTGCTCACCGAGTTGTAAGTTGTGGCACCAACAAGCCCTAACCAACGAGCCACTGCGGCATGCATAATTTATTTCCTTAATAAATTTCGGGAAATAATTTTCGACTACCATTATGCTTCCTCTCTTCGAATCTCCACATCTTTCTCTAATTGGCCTATAAATCTGTGACGTCGCTGCCTTATTCAACGTTTGCGAAAGCATTCTCAATTTCAAAATTCATGTCAACATTATATCATTTTTCATGGCATCGTTGTAATCTGATCTTGACGCACGAATATATTAATGGATTCCGCGAGGGCCGCAAACAATGATTCTTCGGTTTTGCAAAAGAGTTACAATCGTTTTAATGGTGTATTACCAGGTTAGGCATTTGAAATTACATTTTTGTTCGTGGGTTTATTTTATTTATTAATAGATTTGTATTAATAGCTCATCTGATCATCAGAAGGACGTCAGATACACGCACATGTAGTCCGTTCCTACAAAGCCACAGGTAATCCGATGAACTGTCATTAAAACGTCCCAACCCAGGTTCCAACGTATTATCTAACCCATATGCACCATTTTAAAATTTAATACAGATTTGTAAATCTCGTTTAAATTACTAGGGTTTATTTTCTATGCACCGGCTAGGGATTAGATAATCTAGTTTTGTAATCTGACAACACTGGATTTGTATAAATTTCACAAAAAACAGAAGAAAACTTCAAATTTAAGTAGGAGAAATGTATGTCAAAAAATAAGAGGTCATTGAAGACAGAAGCTTTATTTTTTTAAATGTACCAAAATCCTAAACACATCGTAAAACGCATACCGAATTTTACGCAAGGTGAAAAATAATGTCAAATTTAAAAAAAAAATAATTCTATAGTTGGATCGCAAAACCATTATGTTCATTTTTTGTAATTCTATTATATATACATACAAACTGCTGTATTTCAAGCTTTTCTATGCAAAACGGTATATCTACATGAATACTTTCCTTCATTGTGCATGTTCAAAACCATATGGATGACATATTTTTAGTATTTGAAAGTGGACAAAATTTTATAAATATTATATGTATTGCTTACTTATTTTTACCTTTTTCAACATGTCTGGATTAGCCATCTAACTACAGAATTAAGCTGTAACGTTAGAATATAAAACATCTCTTAAAAATGACAAAGTTGCCCATCGCATAGAAATATTCACTTCTCTGGTAATTTTGTCTAGAATCTTTGTCATCTTCCAAGAAAAGCTGGTACTCTATTTCCGTTTTTTAATAAAATTCAAATAAAATAAAAAAAAGAAACACAAATAGAAAGTTCCAAATATACTGACAAAATTTTGACATATTTATGACGTTAGAAAATCTCGATTAAATAATTTAATCCTTCGATATTGACGGATTAGAATAAAATCGGATTAAGAATAATTTTAATTACGGTGCATAGCTAAAAACGGTACTAAACTCGATTAAACCCTTGATCTGGATTAAACGTGTACGGTGCATACGGGCGTACACACGAATGTGTCGACGGATTGTCAAAACGATCAGCGGTTTGTCCTTGTGCAATTTATTAGCACATGAGCCTCTTAGCGTCTTCTTTAGTTCGTGCTATTTGTTTGTTATTTTTATTTTTAGTTAGTGGCTTGTATTTTTATTTCTTTTAGTAATAGTTAATTATTCTTGTTTTTTTTTATATCTTGTGTACGTTTTTTTATGTAAATAAGTAAATAAGCAGCAACAGTTCTGCCTCGTTTCTTATGTAAATTAACATGGGAAATTGCTAAGGTTCAATCTGGCAATTTTTGACGCTTTCAAGGTCATGAGTCGAAGTTCGAATAACGACAGCTGTCAATTGGCGATTTTTTAGCCAGAAAAAACGATAACGATGCTTTAAGATCAAGATGGCTGCTGGACATTTAAACGGGCGGGGAGGAGGCGGAAGAGAGCATTGGACCTGAAATGTACCACCTGTCACAACAAATATTTAAGTAAAACACTTAGGATAAAATAGGCATCGGGAAAGGGGTTGTCAACAATGTATAGCTAGTCATCGAGGAAAGAGTTGTCAACTGTTAAAATGATACAAAGGGGAGATTGAGACACAGCCATAAACGGTATATCAAAAGAAAAAATTAATAACTTTACAGAATAATTTAACAAAGTAAAGATACGTTGACGTTACAAAGTCATTAATAATTTTATAGTATCAGCAGCGTTTAGTCTATTGCAGAGTTAATAAAGGCCTCCGTTACCAAAACAAAAATTGCACAAGCTAGAAAAAATAGTACTTACATAATGTTTTTGAACACTGAATCACGTGTTGAGATGATGATAAGAACAATATAATTGCAAGTACCCAACTTTTGGACCAATATAATATAACAGTTCAAAAGATGATACTTTTAATTATTATTATTTAGAGACATGCAATTGCTAATATTAAACTATATAACTAAATATATTTTAGAAAGACATGTATTATTAGGGAAATCGTTAACATTTTTGTTTCCTTACATTGATTGTAAACATATTTTTAAAATAGTAGCAATACAGAGTGTCCCAAAAAGTTCATGAGGTAATAGAATGTTGGAATAAGGCCCAGTTTTTTTTTCACCATTGAGTATTGTTGAAAGTAACTACTTCCTGAATAAAATATAGGATCTTGGACAACAAAGCTTTTTAAATGGATTACGTGTAGTTTACCCTGGACAGTAGAGTGGTGGTGTGGACATTTAAGTAAATATTAGACAAATATTGCTAATAATTTAAATGGGGGAAAGTTATTTGTAATAGGGTAAAGTCAACATTGGACAATGAAAACAAAATAGATTTTGTTTCAAAATTATATTTTTAAAGTAACAGTCGTAAGTATTTACAGTAACTTAATGAGTTTCAAAATTGTCTCTTTTTAAAGCTCAGCTTTTTTATTTAGGCCCATTTTCAGTAAACTTGTAATTAGTTTCTTTTTCTTAATTTGTTTTTCTTTGTATTTATTCCTAATTTCCATTCCCCGTTCTGTTTTGGCAATTTGTCTTCGTTTCTCGTTAGCTTCTTCCCTACGCCTTATTTCTTTGGCACCTCTATCACATTTACATGTAGATTTATCATGAAGTTCGTGTTCAGACGTGTAAGTCTTTTGAACCTTTAGATGCTAATTCTGAAATTTCTGTACATACTAAGCAACTCTGTTTTCCTCGGGAATGTAACCAATCTTGTTTGAATACTCTTCTATCGTAATAAGAATGAGGTGTAACTCTAAGACCATCTCCATCCTTTCTAAGCGGCTTTTGTCCATCAGCACAGGTGATTTATGTAAGGACACCAACAGCATGGACCAAGCAAATTATTTTCTTGAAAGTTGATTTTGAATGGAGTCGTGTACCCGTGCGCTGTAGTTTTTTCTTGTAGGCTAACAATGTAAATCCATTAGTAAAATGTATTAAAGCATGAAGATGTTCATGTGCTGTACTACCATCGTCTGCTATTAGATGACATCGACAAATAGAATACCATTTAATATTTGGAGGACAAGCAAGTAAATTAAAGTGATACTATTCTTAAGACAATTCTTCGTAATCTTATGCCATTTTCTGTGGCGACAAAGCTTTAATTTCATTTAGATTCAAGAGAGTCAAATAATCAAATTTTTGACAGTGAGGACATTTTTTTGTTATTTTAAGAGAAGCTGCTAGTAGAAAATGTCTCAGTAGACTGGAAGAGTCTTTAATGTCTCAATACCTTTAACAAATAATTCATTACCCCCACCACGAAGATTTTTGCGCACAAGCAGTAGTACAAACGAACGTTAGGAGGACATACGAGTAGTTCTAAAGCAATTTACCGAAAAAAGATGGAAAATAAAAAAACGATGAACCAAGGAGAATTATTCGGAGGATGGACTTTCGTTAGACTGCTCGACCAACCTGGCTGTAGTAGTAGTTAGTTTAGTTGAAGTACGAAACGTCAAATAAAAACGTCAAACGAAAACGTCAAACGAAAACGTTAACCGAAAACGTCAAACGAAAACGTCAAACAAAATCGTCAAACAAAAACGCCAAACGAAAACGTCAAACGTCAAACGAAAGCGTTAAAAACGTCAAACTAAAACGTCAAAAACGTCCAAAGAAAACGTCAAAAACGTCAAACAAAAACGTCAAGAACGTCAAACGAAAACGTTAAACGAAAGAATTAAACGAAAACGTCAAACAAAAAACGTCAAACAAAAAAGTCAAACAAAAACGTCAAACGTCAAACAAAACGTCGATTTTTCTCTTCCACTTTTATCTATACTACGTTATCTACATAATTCCGTTTTTCCCGTTTAAATCGGACCAATAGCAATAAAGATACACGCCAAGGCTCTTCTAAATTTCCGTTCTGCACAGGATTTTTTTATTCGACGTTAATCCATACCACGTTCTCTATATAATGCTGTTTTTCCCGTTTAAATCGCACCAGTAATAACCGAGAAACACGCTCAGGTCCTTTTGGCAATCTTATAATTTTTCTGTTCAACGTTCATCTATACCACGTTCTTTACATACCACCGTTTTTTCCGTTTGAATCGGACCAATAGCAATAAAGATACATGCTAAGGCCCTTCTGGCTTTTTAACCGACTTCAAAATAGGAGGAGGACTCAATTCATCGCGATATTTTTTTTTATGTATGTTCAGCCATAATTCTTTAACACGATGTCCGATTTTAATGATTCTTTTTTTGTTAGAAAGGGGGTACTTCAGGGGTGATCCCTTATAAATTTGGTAAAAATCTAATTATTGGGTTCATGACAAAATCCTCAAACTCTTCATTTTTATGTATGTTTAGCGATAATGCTTTACCACCTTGTCCGATTTATATGATTCATTATTTGTTAGTAAGGGGGTACCTCAGGGGTGGTTCCATATAAATTAGGTTAAGATGTGGTGGTGGAATCTGCACGTTTTTTAAGTCAATTTTTTAAATTTTTTATTTCTAATTCTTGTCGTTTACCTCGTATATTGTTTACGTCAACGATTGCCGCCATTTTGGATTTTAGACGTTATGTAACGTTATTATATTTAATGATAAGCCAGACTTCGATTCTCGACGCGTGACCTTGATATTTACGTTTTATGCTATTTTTCACCTTAGCGATTTCCCATGTTAATTTACATAAGGAATGAGGTAGAACTGTTGCTGCTCCTTTACTTAAATAGTAACGTATTTTTAATAAAAATAAACCTCATAATATTTCAAAACAAGACATTCAAATAGGTCGTTCGAGACAGCTAAACAAATATATTATATTTCGCTTCAATTACAAGCTGCTGATCTTATGTTTTGTTATTACACTGCAACCTAAAAGATCTATTGTGCCACCTTCTGTCGCTAATGCACCAAGAAAATGTCACAATTTTTATAACGACTCCTTTTTTCTCAAGGAAGTGGAGGATTTGGAGTGAATTCTGGAGTGCTATACATTTAGTTAGAATGTGAATGGAGGGTTCGTCCTCCTCCTTACAGAATCTGCACCCACTATCCTCTACAACTTTCAGTTTACTAAGGTGTACTTTTAGTCAGCAATGCTCAGTGAGAATCCCTGTTACAATGCGTAGCCTGTTCTTGCTCAGGCAGATGCAGGCTTCGATCTTTTCTGGTTATATTCACCCAAAAGTATCTTAGCCTGTCTCAGCTTCAAGAGATTGTTCCAATTATCGGGTCTTCTACTGCACATTTCTTTTTTAATATCTCCTAATAATTTGTTACTGCTGATACCGCAGAACGGCTTAGGTTCTACAAAGGGTGTTTGAGCCCCTTTCCTTGCAAGACTATCTGCAATCCGTTATGTCCCGGAACCTAAGTGAAAGTAACTTTATTTTTCTCGCCTAGCTCATTTAATTGTTCTAGGCATCTCCAGACCATTTTTGAGCTGATTACGTAAGAACTCAGTGATTTGATGGCTGCTTGACTATCGGAAATGATGATAATCTCTTGTCTATGATAGTTTTTCTAAATATTAAACTGGATACACTTTTCGATTGCGTGAATTTTCGCCTAGAAGATGCTTGGGTATTTCCCCAAACTTTCGAAGTGCTTGGTTCTCGGCCCATACACTCTTATTCCAGTTCCTTCTATGGTTTTGGAACCGTCCGTATACCACTAAAAGCATGTCTTTCGGTTGCAAGTGCGATGGATTCTTGGCTCCATTCTTTCTTGCAGTCCAGCTCTGTGGTTTTGAAGATTTTCATGAAACTGTACTTCTTTAGCATTTTATCCTGGAGCACGTCCTAGGTATCTTTAGTCCTAAAGCAAGTAGACTGTCATCTGATTACTCCGTTCCTGATCATTCTACATATTATATTGTGTCCTTTTTTCCACATTTTCTATCATAAAATGTAGAGTGGTGAGGTTGAAGATCACCTCCATTGCGGCCATAGGGTAGGTTCCCATTGCACCAGTAATGCAAACACAGGCTAGTCTTTGTACTTTTGAGATATTAGCTCTCGTAGTAGCTAATCTAGTTCTGTTACTCTAGGCTATAGCCCCGTAAGTGATGATTGGTCTCACTATTGCAGTATACATCCATCGCAGTATGTTTGGCCTACATACCCATCCTTTATCCGCAATGTTTATGCATAAATAAATAAATAAATTAACAAAAAATAAAGAAAAACATATAACACGTATTAAATCTGAAAATGGAAGTTTAATCACTAATCCAAATCGCATAGCAAATGAGTTTAATAACTTTTTTACAAATGTAGGGATAAATTTAGCAAAAAAACATTAAAAAAACAAAAAATTATAAAGAAAAAAAGCACGTTTCTAGCAATTCAATATTTTTTATTCCCACAACAAAACAAATAATAACAGGTTTAAAAAAGAAGAAAGCTCCAGGATCGGATAACATAACTGCAGAGACATTGCAACTCATTTCAGACTTTATAGCTGCCCCACTTACAAATATAATCAACACAAGCCTCTCTACAGGCACCTTTCCTCAACTTTTTAAGCAGTCTCTAATTATTCCCATACATAAAAATGGCGAAAAAACAAAAATAACTAACTACAGACCAATAGCCCTGATTTCTTCGATAGGGAAAATTCTAGAAAAAGTGATAAAACATCGAATATGTGACTTCCTGGAAAAAACAAATTGTTATCAAAAAGACAATATGGATTTAGGGAGGGAAGTTCAACAGAAGACGCAATAAGGGAACTAACTAATAAAATTTACTGTTCAATTGACAATAAAAAACCATCAATAGGAATCTTTTTAGACTTGGCTAAAGCTTTCGACACCGTCAATCATTGTCATTTATTAAATTCCCTTGAATATATGGGTATAAGGGGTATAGCCAATAAATTAATAAAGTCTTACTTAACAAACAGAAAACAGAAAACCAAAATACAAAATATTACCAGCATCGATCAAATAGTCTCATGTGGTGTACCTCAGGGAACAGTATTAGGGCCTCTACTCTTTATAGTCTACCTGAACAATCTCTTTTTAGTGGAAAGTACTTGAAAACATTGGTAGAGAAGGATTTCCCCAAAATAAAAACATGGTTTGACTACCGATTACTATCTATAAATTAAAAAAAAAACAGTGTACCTACCTTTTTGCAGTCTAGTCTCTGGTCTTCCTCAATTTCAATATATCGCTATCGAGAACGACACATATATACTACCTGAAAATAAAACTAAATATTTAAGGATAATAGTAGATAGCCACTTGCGCTGGGATAAACACAAACTCATAAACTCAATACTTACTAAACAAATTACGTAGTGTCTTATTTAAATTCATATAAATATCACCAATGCTAGAATTACCACAGAAGAGAATTTTGTACCATAGCCTTTTCGAATCTCATCTCAACTATGGAATAATTGGTTGGGGTGGAGTCACTAAAACGCACTTAAAGCCAATCGAGATCATTCAAAAAAGTTTTTTAAAAATAATGCTAAACAAAAATAGAAGATATCCTACTAAAAATGTGTGACAAGAAACCCAGATATTTGACTTACGACAGTTATTCTGTCAAGCAGTACTCACCCATCAATTTCGAAATCAAGATGATCTGCAAACACCGTTGCATCAATATGATACAAGAAATAGAGACAATTATTTGCTACCACGAACGAATAAATCAATTGGACAAAATAGCTATCGGTTTTTGGGACCAAAAATCTTTAATAACATTCCAACGGAGCTTCGAGAAATAAAAACAATAAAAAAATTTAAAAGATGTGTAAAAGAATTTATAACAAAAATACCGCGAACTTTTTTCCGTAATATAATCGAATAAAAAAAAATAGAAATTAAATAATTGGAAAGTATATTATAAACGTTAAAGAATCTGAATATTTTAAAAATGTTCTTTGTCTATGTAGAAGTTATGTTCGATGTATGAGATACTTATGCCGAGGTATATTGGAAATAAATTTTACTTATTATCAAAGTGTAAAGATTGTACTTATATAACTTTTATTTATATTAATAATTTGTATTTTAATTGCTTCATATTTTTAAATTTTTAATATTGTATTGTTATAAGTTTTATTTATTTTTATTTTGTCGTATTTTTTGTCACACACAATCTGTCATTGTACTTTGTACAGTGAGCAGATTCAGTGACACATTTCTTGTTTATTTACATTTTATTTTCTATTGGATTTTATTTTATTGTATCTGAATGTATATATTGCTGGTAAATAAACATTATTATTATACCATTAGGACTTTTGTGGTCTTATTTACCACTTCTTTCTCATGTGTGTTGCAGAGAAGTTTGATGTCCAGGGTTAGGCGTAGATATTTGACTTCATTTTTCCATTCTATATCTATCCCGTTAAATTTAACGGTTTTGAGATAAAATTTTCTTTTTCTTGAAAAGGCTACTAGTGTTGTTTTTGTAGGGTTTATACTAAGTCCCACTTCACGGCACCATCTTTTGATAAATTCTAGTCCTCGTTGGACTATATCACACAGGATATTTCTAAACTTGCCTCTAGCAAATATGGCTATGTCGTCGGTATAACCTTGACAAAGTATGCTGAGGTCAGTCAATCTGTATAGAAGTTCGTCTATGGTTAGGCTTCACATTAGTGGTGATAGAACTCCTCCTTGTGGACATCCTCTGGTTGTGCAGATGGCGATGGTGTCCTGACCTATCTGTGTCTCTGTAGATAACAGCTGAGCAATCCATTTGGATGTAAGTATATGCAAGTGCTCTTTTGACCGATTCATGTGACGTGTTGTCAAAAGTTCCGTCTATGTTAAGGAAGGCACACACGACCGTTTATTTGTTTGTCAGTGCATCCTGGATTATGTCAGTCAACTGTACCAGGGACAAGCTGCTGAAAAACAAATGACTAAACTGACTGACATGCGCACTGATTATTTTACAAACGCATCCATGTACGAGCCATAGACACATCAGAATAGAGCTGTAAGAACAAACCTTATATATTTAGTTTACTCTTCTGAAATAACAGATATATTAAATTTTCTCTTAATATTGTCTTGCAGTAATCGTTTCATTAATTTCTACACTATACCTTTTATTTCCATATTTTTTCTATGATCTCATTAATTATTGTTTTTCTTTATCTTCTTTGCAGTTGTTAAACTAAAATATTTTTTAACCGTTCATTAAAAATATATATTTTCGTTTTGACCATGGTCAATCCCCGTACACCGTATAACATCCAAAATTATACCATTCCATATGGTTTACAATAAAACTTATGGCGATCCTGGCAATTTAACTTTCAAACCATTTACAACAACAATTACATGATATCTAAAAATAGACCTGAGTAGACACACATATTCTGCACAGATCCAGTGTCCAAGCGCAAAAATAATTTTCAACATAAATTTTCGTAATAACACAAGGAGTACTAACTGCCCAAGTGCGGTTGTATAGATAGGACAGAGAGGCAAAAAAATTTTAAAAAACTTTGATATCTTCATTCGTCACAATCAATGCTCGAGAGCTTTACCAAGATTTAGGAGCAATATTTTTTTATCTGTCCATCGGGAGAGAGCGTCCAAAGGAACGTATCGAAAGAAAGCTTAATTGGCTGGTAAATTATTGTACAGCGAATCGGATACAATAATGGGGGTGAGTGGGCAAAGATGGATAGACGACTTGAAGCCATCGATCATTATTATTTCGGATCGCTTTGTCAACCTCTAAGCGGTGCCGTCAGTGACCTGACAACGAACTTGATACAATCTCAGCGTGTTATTATCCTCTTGTCAAAACTGTTTTTTGTTTTTTCAAGCTAGACTCTTAATAAAGAATGAACGAGATTTAATTTGAAAACAAATCTGTTTGCGCTAATGAACTTCCATTTAAGGAGTATTGTTCGAAGACAAGTTGGTTTAAACTGAGTGTAACAGACAAAAAAATTAATTATTGTATAAATACTTGGGTACTTATAAAAGGAATTTACAACAAAGCTAGTGGAATGATGTTTTCCGGCATCACATACTTGTATAATTTACCTCGCAAGAAGGAGGTCCGGTCCGACACGCGGATTATCATGGTCTGCCATTTTGGACTCAAAGTCCAACTATATGTTATTTTCTTAATTATTTGATATCGAGGAAAATACTAAATATAATAGTAGAGGTTAAAAAAGGAGTTCATATAAGTAACTTAGTTCATTTGCTACAAGAGATTTTAAAGGACGTATCTCGACATTCGTAAAAAATCTTCATTTACATAATATTCCGAAAACATACTGTGTCAAGTATTTTGCTTCATATTTAATGCAGTTAATCTATGTACATCTTGCTTCTAGGAAATCAAGAAGGAGGACTGGAACTACGTTTTTCTCCAAATGCCGTAAAATAAACGACGAATTAATTTTTCGCTTTTAAATTGCCTAGAGAGGATGGTATTTGTTCTGCCCTTTGCAAAACGGACAGAAACCTTTGCTACCCCCTTCTTGTAAGACTGTTTAGAGCAAGCCTGACGTAGAGAAATATTCCGCTAGAATGGACGATGGTGAAATCTGTGCAGATACACAAAGCTGATAGAGTAGATATCAAGTTCATATCGTCGAATCTGCCTAACATTCTTTCCTTTGAAAACACTAGAGGGAATTCTAGATAGGCATATTAGAGAAGGACGCCTTTGGGTGCGCTCGTTAAAATCCTCCCAATATGCCTATCAAGCAGAAAAATCAACAGATCAGGCCCTGCATAATCTAGTAGACAAAATCAGCCGTTCCCTAAAACCCAAAAAGATTGTTCTAGGTAGTGCCTTCTTAGACATAGAAGGTACGTTTAACAACGCCATTCCTCAGTCTCTGTTCGCTTCTATTGAAAGAAGGGCCGTATTTTCACCTTTACTGTGGACCATTCTTGTGGATAACCTACTAGATGTTTTATCTTGGCAGGGGGTGGAATTTCAATGCTATATGGATAATCTGGTAATCATAATTAGGATGTAGTATGTTGAGATGATTTCCAACATCCTTCAACAAGCCCTAATATGATTGACAGATAATATGAGAGTAATCAGATATATGTTAAAGCCCGGAAAACTGTGCAATTAACCGATTGTGTAGATCTTATAATAACCGAGATAGCAATACATGCAGTACGAATCTGGGACACAGTGTAAGAATTTATGAAATTATTACCAAGAACGAAAAAAAATATTTTATTTTTTGTCAGCATTTTTATTACATTCTATACATTTTTAAAATCTGCTATTGCGTTTAAATTGCAGTATGGCGAAAAAGTAGAATCCAACATTTCAACTTTATTTAAAAATTTCAGTAGTCGAACAAGTTTTTTCTTCGTCTTCATTTCGGCCGTAACCAAGGCTCAACAGAGTAAGTAGCATGTATCTACAAGACTATCGACTGTAAGTAACTTGCTTAAGGCGTAACTAGACAGACGTAACCATAGACATCATAATATCTAAATATGGGTACAGATCTGAGCACATACGCGTATGAGGCAAGCCGAGGCCGAACCGAATGCCTCGTGCAACGCATTTTGTATACATAAATGATGGACGCACGAGGCGCCGTTCGCCACTGATCCAGTAAATTCGCGAGTACGCAATTGTATACCCAGAACATTCGTAAAATTAAAACAAAAATAAAGGATGAGGATGACGTCGCGGAGTTGAGTGCATGTTTTATTATTTTATCTGACATATTAAAGAGAAAAGGAGAGAAAGGAATCGATAGCCGATTTCCTGCCAGGGATATTCTTTTTTTTTATGGTGTTGTAATAGAACTGGCGTTTTGCATTGTTAAGATATGACCATAGAAATAATATAGAAGACCAATATAAACATAACATTTAAGCAGAAATTGAAACCTACTGTGCATAAAAACGCGTCTCTGCGCCTGACATCGCAAAATAGTGTGTCTAGAAGCTTGCGCAATATGCATGACTTGTCCCTGTAGTGTTGCCAAATATATTAAACATACCTAACAGAAAAGAATTTTAAATTAATTAATTTTTAAATTATATGATTTAAACAGTTTATATCTACGAAATATCGCCACAAAATAACTTATACACATTTAAATAATCAACTAATAATATTTATGTGTAATTACATTCACAAAAATATATACAAATACCGTATTAATGTTATTAATACCGTATTTTTAATGTTCAATAAGCGATTCACCTACAAATTCAATATTGACCTGGCAATAGCACTAAAAATCCGGTGTTTCAAGGCTATATGACGCTGCCCTTACAGGACCGTTTGTAGTTTATTATTTATGCCGCGTTTGAGAATCCACATCGGATGCATCTGAGATGTAGTAAGTAGTAAATCTTTGATCACGTGATTCAGTATACGTAAATGTAATGGGACAGATGTGTCCGATGTGGATAAAAAACGCTCGAGATGTAAAAAATGCATCCTATGTGGATTCTCAAACGCGGCATTAATTACACGATGAAAGTGGCATTTTATTTTTAGTATTGTGTAGTGTTTAGTCAAATCCTAGGTACAATAAAAGACATTTTTACATTGGCTAATGAAAATGTAATCAATGTATTGGGCAGCTGTTATATTTATTACAAGATTTATGTCTGCAAATCTAAACCTACCTAAGAATTATAATTATGTAAATAGAGAGCTGTATATTTATATACAGGTTTTAAGGCATTTTAAAACATAAACCCGATCTCAACAATCTTGGGAACTCTTCTGTCACTCGATATTTTAATCGGTACTTCCTCTTCGCTTTTTGGCTGGCACAACAATTATTTACATTTCTTCATTCCTTACCGCGTTCGAACCAGTAAGGTTTAAAGAAATTTAAAAAAAAACCTACTTTAAAAATAAAGATGTTAATGATTTTCTTATGGATCCCATCTTCAGATCTTGACTTAATGTATATAAAACTGTTTCCTTTTCTAACAAAAATAATCCTAGAAATCGGGCAACCTGGTAAAGAATTTTCGCTCAACATACATAAAAAAATATTTCAACGAATTGAGAATATCCTACCATTTTGAAGTATGTTAAAAAAAAATTGTTAATAAAGTGAATAGTAGGGCATGAACATATATTATAAAGTATATAAAATTATAGATAAATCCAGTTTAGAAGGTATTATAAATAAACTGTGGAAATATCGAGAATCTCGATTTTGAATCGGAAAAATATTCTACGCAATTTAGTATGAAAGCTGATCAAAATGAAACACATGAACGACAAACTGTTATTGACAACTTTCTTCAAACGTTTTCTATTTTTCCGAAAACTAACTAGATAGTTCGAAAATCATTTCCTTCGTTAAAACGCCTCTTGTTCCGAAAAAGGTACACGCCTGCCAACATTCATCGTTCATTAAAACAGTGGTAGATACAAAACGCTTCGTATTGTAAGGCCAAAATATATTTAGAAATCGCAATAGTCATATAAACAAAAAAATCATATGAGTGAGACAACTACCAAATTAATGATTTACAAGTTTATTCCTATTTTTTTTTTATTTTTTTTTTTATTTTGGTGTCATCGGCGTCGACTACTACGGCCATTAGCCTCGTGTTCTGTGTAGGCTTTGTTACTGTTTCCCAGCGCCACTTTAGGAACAGCACTGTTAATTAGAACCCAACAGTGAATGGTCGAGTGAAGAATCCTACCAAGGCATCAGAATTAATTTTAAATAATTAAATTAAATGAAAAAATCCCGGCCAACGGTGGGATTCGAACCTGAGACCTTCCGATCTCAAAGTCATGACTCTAACCACTGAGCCAACCCACCCCCCGTTTATTCCTATTATTTATAAAATAGGTTTGCAATGTGCTGGTGTGGAATGTTATCATCGACTAAAAACTTTAAATCTTTGTATTAAATTGATCGAAAACAAACTATAAATTGGTTTAGACTATATAGAATGTTTCTAGTAAGCAGCAACTAATTTTTATTATGGAACCGAAAGACCCTTTTAAAAAGGTTCAAAATTAAAATAAAATATGTACCAAGTAAATGTAGTAGTATTTTTTAATTTTTTAATTTATATTGAAAATGGAAACATGAAAGGTTTTCTGTCTAACGACTCATAGTCTCGGCTGACAAAATGTAAAAAAATATCGAACATAATATTCCTGGGCCCTATTTTGCACTCCCCAGATTAAATTTAGTTGTAGCAAATGATATTATCAAATAAGATGTCAAATCACAAGCAAAATCTCGTGACTACAGTACTAATGATTGCCTGTTTGGAAAAGTATCTTTGTTTGTAAATATTTATATGCATAGTTATATTTAAATGCGCGAGTGTAATGTTAAGTATAAAATTATGTATATACGTTTAGTTACCGACCCTAGTAGATAGGCAATTTGTTATTGTTTTAAGTTTTACCGTAGGGAGAGAGAAAATCAATATTAGGATAAATGGTCCAGCTCCTTTCTGGTTACGTAGGTACCTAAAAAGTATTTTAGTTTTTGGTTAAGTAATTAATTATTGTAACAGTGATTTTCTTGTAATAGTACCTAATTTAGATTGTGGATTAAAGTTTTTGTATATAATTTCGCTGTTTAATAATAAACGTAGTCAAAACCGGAGCACGTGGTTTTTCTGGAAAGTATTTTTAAAATCACAAGCAAAATCTCATGACTACTGTACTAATGATTGCCGAAAATTGACTAATTCATATTTTATGCCATATCTTTCTTAATAAGGACTGTCAGAACCATATTTACCTTAACTTGAAATTTTTTTAATCGTTTTTTGTATAGAATCATCTCTAAAAATGTATGATTGAAATATCGTGCGAACTATTTGTTCGATCAATAAAAAACTTGCACCGGTCCTGTTCGCGCCAGCACCGTTATACGCATGAGCTCCGACACACTATTTTCTCCTTATGGTTTCATTTTTGATATATGGAATCGGCTTTCTATACTATTTCTATGGATATGACGCTGATTATTTAAATCTAGGAGAAGCAAAAAATTTTCCTGGTTCCACTCCATGCACAATAAATCCTAAAAACTCGCTATAATCTGTAGGTACGGTGCTATATGGTACAAATTCTCCTTCCAGACTGAGCACGTATTGCGCATTGCCTTCCTTTGATGTAACGCCAACAAACGGATCCCCCGCGAGGCCGTACGGCACACACAACGAAGCAATTTGCCGCGCCACGGAAGCTCGTCCACATCTGCATGCTCATGCGTCCTTGGCTTGCCTCATACACGAACGTGCTCAGATCTGTACTTAATTATGACCTTCACATACTTTGATATGTGGGTCCGACACGCCCAACATAGGGCACGGCCATTTTGATGCCTTTACCACAGTTTATAGCTAAAGAATCAGTTCGCTCACTCTGCGTCGGCACTTTTGATTTCAATGTTCCAGTTTATACACTGCTCAACTCGGATAGTACAATATATGACAACCGCCTATATTCAAACAGCAGTCTTTTGCTCATCCTGAATTGTATCCCTGGAGTGGATGTTATTTTGGAATATTCAACTGGTCCGAGTGAGCTAACTTATTCTTTAGCGATAAACTGTGCCTTTACTACTAGGTTAGGCAACACAGATATATTTCCTAAATGTTAAACTGGTAGTCTATACATCCTGGTATTTAGACAATGAAAATAGAACAACAAAGCACTAAAAATTAACATACAGTCACCAATTAATTAAAAATAATCGTGTAAATCACGTCTAAAACACAAAATGATATATAAATCCTTAAAACCTGTTCGTTGAGGTTTATGTAAACACAAAGAAAATGGTTAAATCACGGTAAACGGCGAAACGAGCAAAACACTTCATGCAACAGCTATAAAAAATAATATTCACTGACAGCAGCAAGCAAAATATTAAAAATATTGTGCCAAGATGTAGGCAACACGTAATAAGGCATCAAAATAGCGGAGTTTTCTATCTCCTTTTAAAAGGCACTCAGAAAGTTGCGCAGTTCGACCATTTTCCGTATAGTAAGAGAAAATCAAAGTATGTGACAAACCTCAAATAAAAATGACCTGAAAGTCTAGAGACAAAACTGATGGTAAGCTTGTGTGGGAATCACGATGTCGCCACGTAACCTTCTCAATCTTGGACTGTTTGTATGGGATCATCATTATGAGGTCTTATTTAATTTATAGATTTCATTATAAATAGATAATTGTCAGAGATGGAAATGTAAATATATTTATTGTAGAATCAGGAAAAGTAAATAAAATAAAAAATTAAAGTCAACAATTTTGTTTGCCTCCGGATACGAGTATGTCTCGTCTCTTAGCAACCAGGGAGCTACGGTGAAGTGAACCTAATATTTATCATCCGTTTAGGCTTAGACTGACAAAAATTGTAGGTTACAGATTTGTAAAAGGTTAATACGAGTAAGGTGAAGGGTAGTAATTAGTTCGACATCAAACACTACATATAGCAATATTTTTTTAATACCTACCTAATGAGACAAAAGTATTAGTTGTAATATCTCGTGTTAGTTAAAATAGAGGTCAATCGGTAGTAATATAATTTTATCAAGAAATTATTTTAAATAATGAACATATCAATACACTTTTTTTTATTTCTAGGTATATGCCACCTGTAACTCCATCGATGTGGAAATCAACACGACTGGCTGACAGATTCAGTGCTGTATGTCCACAACGTTTGCCAGACATTGGCAATCGATCTGAGGCACTCCTCGAGTATCCGAAGAATCGGTTACTATATTTAGAAAAAGTTTTACCACTTTTAGCTAATCAAAGTGAAGACTGCCTTTACCTCAACCTCTACGTGCCCAGAGCCGGTAAGTTAATAATAAAATAAAAAATAATAATTTTGAAAATATACTAATAAATAAAGGAGTATTTACATTTTGAAAATGTTTATTAAATCAGGCGTACGTCACGAAGTTGGCATAGAGTATGCCCAAGTAGCATTATAGTGACAGAAACTTATATCGTCGCTTCGATTAAGTACTATACGTTTTAATCACTAAATGTGCCCCTGTATAGTAAGAATAACTTTATTTTATATTTTTCCAGTTGTAGCCACGTGTATTTCACCACTGGGAATCTATTCAAAGTTTTATATTATTTATTTTCTTTTAAAGGTGTTTAAAACGTTATGACCACTTTGAAGTTGCACAAACTTGAATGTGGAAAATAGTAGTTACGGCCACCAAATCATATTACTTAAATACCACCTAGAAGTAGCAGTAATCTTAAAGTGGGTTTGATAGTTTTAGTTACGTTTCGGGAACCATAAATATATCTTTAAAGTGGCGACACTTGATTGTATAATTGCAGTAGTTTCTATCACTTTTTTACCACGTTCTTAAGTGATTTTCACATATTTCGTGAAACAAAAGCCACTTCAAAGTTACTATTAATTTTAAAATTCACAATGAATAACCTTTGCCTATAAGTGGCCTGTTTTCTGCATTGTCCACCTTTACAATAAAGAAAAAACTACCAAAGTGTCGTCGATCTGTGCACAATTTACTCTTTTTTAGACTCTACATCAGTGTCAATGCATTCTGCTAATTGTTTTTCAAATTTTCTAACTCTGTAAATTATTTTAAAATGCACTCCATCTGTGACCAACTCACCTCGAGGGAACTTATTGGATTTCGCCTCAACGTTTCTCGTTCTGAAAAATTAAAATGGCCTGACCAAAATAAAGTTCCTTCGTTTTTACACATTTTGGGAACAACGCAGAAACAAACACCCCTCTTTTCTTGAGTCGATGCAATTTTAAAACTCATATCTAAATTTATACATAAATAAATAAATACATAAATTTAAGTGAAATCTACTGTAAATTTTGAGGTTATATAGAATAATACAACTAATACAGTGTTGCAATATCATCAGAGCGCAATTTCCCTGGGAAGATATAGTATACAAATTTTTTCCATAATCTTCTTGAATGTACACTATATTTGTACAGGAAGTTCAGTTATTTTTAGAATGGCTCTAAAAACATTTATTAAAATAGATAAAATAAATTGTTAAATATATAAGTTACAAGACTTTACTAGAAATTACTATTAAGGTAAACAAACTGTAACCAGAAAGGTAACTAACAAGTATCAACTTTATAAATTAAAATGGGAACCCTATATTTTTTTTACTATGGCGATTCCAAATATTTAATTAAGTCGTTTTATGCTATTTAAGATTAAAATTGCTTTAAATTTATATTACTTTGATCTGGGTTGATAAACGACATATTTGTAATTTAAGGTAAATTTGATTTTCCCCCTGACATAAGCCTTATTGAACAACTCAAAAACTCTGAAATAAGTGGAGAAATGGCTGATCTGGCAACAATGTAAATAATTAACTTAATGGTGGCAAACAATAGGTGGCTGCCACGTAACCGCCTCTTTGAAGTAGTGAAAAATATTTTGGATTAGTTCCAGATGCCACTTATTTGATAAAAGTCACTACAAAGTGGCCTATTTTTAGTTTCTGCAACTTTAAAGTTTTTTTCCTAAAGCAGACATATTTGTAACCATTTTTAAGATCGCCATTATGAGAAAATATAAGGGTGCTATTTAAAAAATATTTTTTTTCGTCCATATAGCTTCAATGCAATGAAATTCAAATATATTTAATGATTTTAATCAACCAAGATTGATAAAAAATACTGTTTAAGGCATCTAAATAAATAATTTTAAAGACGAAAAATTTACAGATTTTAACTTTTTAATTAAATATAGAGTATTCCAATGGCGCGTGCCCATATTTCGAGCTACAAGACCTATATTTAACAGTAAACTTCCAATCGTTCCAACTTTTTGCCTATCAAAATTCCTAAATCAATATGAGCCGCAGAGTGGCATGGATTCTTAAGGAGAACTTTGATATGCTAGTGTGACTAAAATAACGAGTAAGACCAGAGTTCAAAGGTTACTAAAGTAGTTCTAAACTATTGTAAACACTGCACTAGGTTATTTTAAACAATAAAAAGTTAAAATACAAATGTATCCTGTTTGATTTTTTCCTGAAGTAAGTAATTAACTATTAAGTAACCCATCGATTTAAGAATGTAACAGAGGTTGAGGTAAAGTATATCCTTTTATGTTCTGTGTATATAAATAAAGACATTTATTAATACAAAGATAGTTTTTTGACCACAGTAGAATTTTTATAAACCAAGCACTACATGTTTCGGATTTTTTTTTGGAAAATCACGTTTCTCGCAACTGAACATACAATGGCAACGGAAATCAAACAGAATCCTGTCTAAGTTCATTTACAAAGACTAGTAGTGTGTCCTAATGATGCCGGACAACAGGACAACAGTTACAAAAAATAATGACCGTTATTTTAAAAACTCGTAAAAGTGTATTTATAGAAACACAGAAAGGTCGAAGGTATAAAGAGATAGATTCTAGGCACGCTTGACAAAGGCGGATCTAGGAAGCTTCCAGGGAAGGGCCCATTTAAAATGACGAGGTAAAAACTATTTTTTTTCTTTCAAAAATGTTATTATAAAAAACGATCAATAATTTTTAGTTTCTTATCTATATACAGATAAAAAATGTACAGGAATCATGATTTTTTTGTCTTCGAGTTTTCTAATATTATTCTATATAATTTTTAATTTACATAAAATTTTCCTAAAATGCTACGAATTCGAGATATTTTACTAAATTTAAAAAATTCAATTGTTTATGAAAATTATTCAAATAAATGTTGTTTGTAATATACTTCTCTATAATTTTCATCCCAAACATAATTTTTCTAAAATGGACCGTATTCGAGATATTTGAGGAAATGTGTAAATTTCAAACTTTGGAGAAAACTCAAAAACGGATTATCAAAAACACATTAAATTTTAAACTTAAGCTTAATTCCGGCCTGAGGTGAACTGATAAACTGAATAGATTTTGGGCAGAATCAGAACATCTGGGGTGTACTTTATAGGGGATTGTTTTTATATTTTCACAAATATATTTGTTATTTATGTTTATAGAAAAAAATTGTTTAAATAAAAGTTACTTCTTACATTATTCTCTATAATTTTAAAATTATACAAAATTTTCCTAAAATGGTCCGTATTCGAGAACTTTTATAAAATGTAAAGAACTAAAATTTTCAAGAAAATTTTCCAAATAAAAGTTGTATACATAATTTCTGTAAAATGAATCGTATTCAAGATATTTAAGAAAATGTGTAAATTTGGAATTAAACTCAAAAACGGATAAAAAAAAACACAAAATTTTAAACTTAACCTTTATTTTGACCTGCAGTAAACTAATTATATTTTTAGCAGGGTCGGAATATCTGGGGGGTACTTTCTGTGGAGTCGTTTTTATAATTTATGAAATATATTTGTTTACATTTGGATAAGAAATTTTTTTAAATATAAGTTACTTCTAATATTATTCTATATAATTTTTAACTTTTACAAAATTTTCCTAAAATGGTCCGTATTCAAGAAATTTTACAAAATGCCAAAAAAAATCTGATATTAAAGAAAATTGTTAAACGAAAAGTTGTTTGCGATATCGAACTCTATAATTTTTTTTACATGATTTCTCTAAAATCGATCTTAATGGAAAAATTGGAGGAAAAGTGTAAAATTTTATTTTTTCAGTATTTTCGATATTATTGAATATATAGAAAAATGTTTCGAGTTTGATGTATGTCGAAAATGTCTCCTAAACATTTACAGAGATACTACAATAGGTTGTACAAAATTATAAGCCTGTAATACTTGTAGGGAAATCATGTGTTGGACAATTCAGATTTTTAATAATTAAATAAATTAAAAATGTATTAAATACAAAGTAAAACGTAATTTCTTAATGTGCATTAAAGCTAAAAATTTACTGTAATACAAAACGTTAATTTCATTTTTTGAGATTTTGCAAATCATTAAGTTATTTCGTAATAAAATGAGTTTCAAGATCAATGAAAATGTTATTTGTGTCACTGAGGTAATTTTCCCTCATTGTTTGATGTTTGGTAATTCTGGGCTTCAGTAGACTTATTTCGAGTTTGTTTGCAAACTTAGAAATAACTTTCCATATTTTATTAAATTTCCCCGAAGCTTTGTCTCTTTGTGACAGTGATGACTGTTCTTGTAAGCTTTTTGAAAAAAAAAATTTTCCCATTAAGATTTTTGAGAGAATTGAAATATGCGTATTTTAGACCCAAGAAGTATTATTTTCTTTCAACATGCAATTATTATAACTTTTTTATTACTATATCATTACAACTGTTTTTGTTTATAAAAGTAAATAAAGTATATTCTATTCTAACTACTTACCTAAATGTAAGTTTCGACCTCCTCCTCACATAATCTGTACTCGCTATCTTCTACTAGTCCCAGTTTAAAAATTGATTTTGTCCACCCTAATAAAGAGTTATACTTATACTACTAATCCAATTTATTATCTTCCCAATCTAAATGTTTCCCAATATAATTTTTTTTTATGTATTTACTTTATTTTTAAGTAATAGGTACTATTAGTGTTGCAAATTATATAAACTGTAAACGTTTTATATTTGTTACAAAACAAGCTATGTTTTTTACGAATTTATAGTTTTTTTTCTGTAGCACTGTGCTCTTAGCACTTACAGAAAAAAAAATTACATTTAAAACACACAAAAATTATTATTGAAGGTTATTTATAAAATATATTGATCAGTTTTAATTTTTCTCAAAAAATATTCAGTGTCGTTGGTAGCGTTGGTATCCCAATCTGTAGCAAGTGTAGAGTGAGTAGAGTCACTCGTATCGGAGTCATAAACATATTTATTTAATCCTCTGCAAATCAGTAGACTAGGGTCAACAACATTTGGATTCAGTTGTTCTTTGATTGTAAAAATAATGCAATAAATAGAAGTATTTTAATCAATAACCCCATGGAATTAGGAAATCGCCTTCCAACCAATCTTGTTTCTTTACTTAATGTAAATGACAACAAGATTTTAGATTGCTTAATTAATTACCTTAAGTCTAAAAAAATTACCATTAAAGATAAATTAATAATTTTAATGTAACTATTAAAACACAAAATATAGATAAAATATCTATAGCCACCAACCCCCAAACACACAAAACATTCGGATTATTGGGAGCAAGAAAGACATCAACAAATTTTCCAGCCCTATCATTTATTAATATATCTGCCCCTTCCCTATGTACTGAAAGTACGTTCACATGCTGCAAAAGTTGCCAGTAACTCTAAAAATCTAACTGCTATTTTTGATAACTGCGTTTAATTATTTGGAAAAACCTTTCCACCATGCAACAGGAGATATGCTGACTGCTATAAAAATTGTTTGCTAAATAAAGAACTTTTTGCTTTTTAGTTTAATAGTAATGATTCCGCATTTACATTTGGCATTCGTTAAGAGGGACAATGGAAGTACCTATAAAAGTTAAAAGAAATGTACCTGCTCTCCAAGAGAGAGGAGGGATCTCCAAAATTTATCCCTTTCTGTTATTTTACTTATCGGGCTTATCGGCAAATAATTAAAAGTTTTATTCTTAGTCCCAGAACTACTTTATCACTTTTAATATTGATGGTGTGTGTATTTAACTCGACTAAAGTAATAACATCTGCTATATGGCGGCCTTAGAAGACTACTTTATCTCAAAATGTATCAATTAATATATTTTTGCTAATGTTTGGGTCTTTTTTTAGAATACTTTGTACTTGTCTTGACTATTGACAATGATTTTAAACCTTGCTTATCCATCTAAAATAAAAAATACACAAAAAAACTGTGCATTAAGATTATTAGAATAAATTAAGCATTAAAATCTTAATTGTTACCTTGCGTCTGGCCTGGCAGCATTAAAGTTGGTCCTGCTGTTTTTGTTTGAATGTAGCAGATAAAATATTAGACTGTTTGATAAATTTAACAACAAAAGATTTTATAGGATTTAAATTTTTCATTATCAGTAAAAATTATGTTTAGTGAGTGCGACGGCATCAGCATCACTTCATTGATTTTTTTTGACCCATAAATTGGCCTGTGTGACCTTTTTCTCTAAAAAAAGTTTAATTTTAAGTATCGAGTGAGGTTTTTTAAATATACAAAATGAAATAGTGTGATGTTTGTTTATTTTAAACAGAAGTTTATTTATTAATATTTTATTTAAACACTTATTTATTTTATACCACTACTATTATAATTTATATATATTTCGAACGTCTTTAAACTGTTCACTATTTATCTTCACTGTCCATGTATCTAAAAATGACTTTTTGTTGATCTTCCACCAATATTTATATACAAATTGGTGATTCCAGAATGCTCCTCCCCCAAAACATCTCATATCCGGAATATAACAGAAACATTATCACGTTGACACATATGTTTGGTCTTAAGGGGTTTAATAATTATGTATGATAATCGGACAAGTTGAGCCTCAAAGGCCAAATAAGACAGAGAGGGACTTGGAGAATTAGAGCATGACTGAATAATGAAATGGCTCACATAACATTACCCCCTCCTTAACAGATAGTTCCTCCTGGAACTCTTACGAAACTAAATTAGAATGGTTGTATCTGCAACTGAATCCTCTTTTTAACCGACTTCAAAAAGGAGGAGGTTCTCAATTCGTCGAGATATTTTTTTTTATGTATGTTCAGCGATAATTCATCAAGACGGTGTCCGATTTCAATAATTATTTTTTTGTTAGAAAGGGGGTACTTCAGGGGTGGTACCATATAAATTTGGTCAAAATATAATAATTGGGTCCGTGAGAAAATCCTCAAACTCTTCATTTTTTATGTATGTTTAGCGATAATGCTTTACTACCTTGTCCGATTTATATGATTATTTTTTTGTTAGTAAGGGGATACCTCAGGGGTAGTTCCACATAAATTTGGTTAAGATGTGGTGATGGCATCTGCGCGTTTTTGAAGTCGGTTTTTTTAAATTTTTAATTTCTAATACTTGTACAATTTCCAGTTGCATGGAAGTAACAAGGGACTGTCTTCGCTGTAACCTGGGCACTGGGCGAATGGCTGCAGACCAGTATTTGGACTCCGGTATCTTAAAAGATTACTTCCACCATGTTCCTAATGATCCTCCAATCCAGCTGATTTCCATGTATCTTCGGCATGGCTAGTTTCTGTATATTAGACTCCAGTCTGTGTTCCCTTAGACTGAGTAATACTTCCCATACATCCTGATAGGTGAATCGATCTGTGGTCTGTGCGTAGAATAAATAATATGCAAGTGGGGGTACAAAAAACTAATAGGTATTCAATCGAATTAGCTTGATAGTTCTTTTGTTATTTGAAATAGTATACACCTAGAACACTTTATTAAGATTCCTGAAATATGTTTGCACTGTCCACTGTTCCCAGCTTAAACCGAACATCGCTATTCACCAATTTTTACATCTTGTGAATTAAAACCTGCCCTAAAACAATATGGGGATCTGAATTCAATGCACTAGTTTGGAGAACAACTGCATAAAAAGATATATGTTTATCACTAAATTAATTCTTCCCACATAAAAACTATATGGCCTGCATTTAAATTAGCCTCTTCTTCAATAACAGTCCTAGAATTTTCACCTCTACCAATATATTTTATAAGTTCTATTAAAATTAGCCTTATTTCAGATGTCTCACTATAAATAGAATAAACATAATATTCTTTTATTAAAAGATAAAACAAATATCTGAAATTAATATAAATGAATGAAAGTAACTCAAAAAAAAATTAATAGGGGGTTACTTACCAAATAAAATATATTTTTCTGTAACCTAAAAACTATTGAAATAAAAGTGTCTAATCACTTAAAATTAACAACAATTTGTTTTCCTTAAAATAGCACAATATAAACAAAATACTTTTATGGGCTCTTTACAAACTCAAAAAAGCCACAACATTTAGTTTACAGTATACAGACAGGAAAGTACAAATTGCGAACGGAGTTCAAATAGACGATTGCACCTTTACTCGCGCAAAACAGTCACTTTTCTCCACACATGTGTTTCGTCTTCGTAGAATGATAATTGATGTGGAAACTCCTATTTTAAATAGTAGTCGTAAAATAACATATGGGCTGATTTAACAAACAAGCAAAGAATAACGAACGGAAATAGGGGAAATTCATCTAACTTAAAATTCTAGAATTCAATGCTAAAATTGGAACCATTCATTTTTGGTTATCATCCACTTTTGTCACTTGTAATTTGTGCATGTTAAAAATTATTTTTTTTATTAGTATTTACTGGACTATACTTCTACTTTAAAAGCTAATTGGGTAGGTACAGTTATCAAATAAAGAAAGAAAAAAGGATAAAATCTTTTTACTTCGTATAAATAGATCATTAACAAATAAAGTAAACAGAGCAGGGAAAGTCTGAGGAAGTGGTAAACGAAATTAGAGATAAATGTGTGTTCTCGTTATTTGTTTTATTTGTTTGTTTGTTGGTTAGATGTCGATTTGATATGATATACGTGGGATTACTGTCAACTTATCACGTCGCCTTTTATAGATTTATTACAGTAGCTTTAGGGTTGTCAATGACGGTTTCAAAAGAGGTAGGTACGTCTGTTTTTTGATTTGTTAAAAATAAGAAAGTGATTAGAATAATATAAATCAAATAAATGTTGCTTTGAAATAGTATTTACAATTTCTTGTGTTTGATTTTAAATTTTATTTTTTTGGATATTTTAATCGGAAAACATTCGCTCAAAATAATATAAATTATTATTGAAATCCAAATACGTTCTTTTCGCCTATCATATGTGAAAATGAATCATATCAACCCTATAAATATGACCGAATGTAACGTGTATCGTCCCATGGGCTGCTAAACTCATAACAGCCCGATTTTGTAGTTTTTCACTTGATATCTAGATACCTTTGACTCTCACTTGCATACTTTGACGTTTCACATCAATTTTGATTAAACGTCAGTGTCAGTCTATTAGTAAACATGAGTAGTCATTCAGAAAGTGACGAAGAATTTGCAAATACTCCACCATACTTGCAAGAGGAAGCCAACAATGTTTCTCTAAATTTACTACCTACTAAGTCAAGAGAAACGGTATGAACTTTTCTTTGTTTTTTTTTTGTAGGAGAAAAACAATTGTGTGTCACACATGCAGAAGACGCTTAAGCAGCCGACGGCTATTAGCTGCATGAGCGAGCGAAGCGAGTATACCGTATGGACGGACATAAAATAAAACGGTAAAGTACCTGATAGTATTATCAAAGTGAGGGTGTTCTAATTCCATACATAAAATAGAAATAGTTTCTTTGTATTCTAATTCAAATTAAAAAAAGACCTAACCAACTAACCTAACCTGTGCGGCCTACATCCATAGCGGGTTGTTTCCCAAAAAAAATCTGATGTGTCCAACACACGACTTTCATATCTAGTTATTAAATGCTTTTTCTGGTTATTTTGTACAACCTATTGCAGCATCTCTAAAAATGTTTAGAGGATAAACTAAATATATACATTTTCCACATACATCTAACTCGAAACATTTTTCTATAAATATTCATTGAAAACGAACATTTAGCACTTTTCCCCCAATTTTTCCATTACGGTCCATTTTAGAATATTCATGTAAAAAACAAAAATTATCGATATCGCAAACAACTTTTGTTTTAACAATTTTGTTAAAAATCAAAATTTTGCACATTTTGTCATATTTCTCGAAAACAGACCGTTTCAGTAAAATTTGGCATAAGGCAAAAATTATAGATAATAATATTAGAAGTAACTTTTATTTAAACAATTTTCTTCTCTAATCATAAATAACAGATATATTCCATAAAATATAAAAACGAACTCTTATAAAACACCCCCTAGATGTTCCGACTTTGTCCAAAATCTAATCATTTCAGCTCAGGCCGAAATAAAACTTAGGTCTAAAATTTTATGTTTTTTCCTTTATCCGTTTTTGAGTTTTCTTCAAAATTTTAAATTTACACAGTTTCCCTAATATTTTTAATACGGTCCATTTTAGAGAAATTAGGTATAAAATAAAGAATTATATTACAAAGAACTTTTATTTAAACAATTTTTATAAAAAATTATTTTTTTTTACATTTTGTCAATTTCTCGAATACGGACCAGTTTAGAAAAATTTTGTATAAAACAAAAATTATAGATAATAATATTATAAGTAACTTTTATTTGAAATTTTTTTTTCTAAACGTAAATAACAGATATCGTCATATTGGTGGCGAAAAGAGCTAAGCCACACACTTATTAATTGGAGAAAATGGGTAAATAAGTATGTAACTCTTAGGTTAAAACAACTTTTGATTTAAATTTTAAGTTTTTATTTACTAAATATGATAACATTTGGTACAAACGAAAACACGTCCTTCATTTTAAAACTGATTTAAAAACGAAAGAAAAAGAAAGGTATGTCACTTAAAAATACTTTACCACTAAAAGATATATATGTATTTTCACCCAGCTTCTTTCAGTTTGTGGGATTTTAAGGTTATAATTACATAATCGCTTATCTCTCTTCACCACTGTATTTTTCAGATTTGTTTTATTTATGTGATATAATTAACTCATTTTACCTTAAAATGTGGCTTAGCTCTTTTTACCACCAATACGACGATATATTCCATAAAATATAAAAATGATCATCAATAAAGTACCCCCACAGATGTTTCGACTCTGCCCAAAATCTAACTACTTCACTGGAGGCCGGAATAAAGCTTAACTTTAAAATTTTGTGCTTTTATTTGTATCCGTTCGTGAGTTATCGATGATACAGACACACACACACACACACACACGCGCGCACGCACGCACGAACGCACGCACGCACGAACGCACGCACGCACCAACACACACACACACACACACACACACACACACACACATACACATACACACACACACATACACACACACACATACACACACACATACACAAAGACCCACACACATGCACAAAGACCCACACACATACACAGGGACACATATACACACATACACAGAGGCACACACTCACACAGAGACACACACAGAGACACAGAGACACACACACACACAGAGACACACACACACACACACACACACACACACACACACACACACACACACACACACACACACACACACACACACACACACACACACACACACACACACACACACACACACACACACACACACACACACACACACACACACACACACACACACACACACACACACACACACACACACACACACACACACACACACACACACACACACACACACACACACACACACACACACACACACACACACACACACACACACACACACACACACACACACACACACACACACACACACACACACACACACACACACACACACACACACACACACACACACACACACACACACACACACACACACACACACACACACACACACACACACACACACACACACACACACACACACACACACACACACACACACACACACACACACACACACACACACACACACACACACACACACACACACACACACACACACACACACACACACACACACACACACACACACACACACACACACACACACACACACACACACACACACACACACACACACACACACACACACACACACACACACACACACACACACACACACACACACACACACACACACACACACACACACACACACACACACACACACACACACACACACACACACACACACACACACACACACACACACACACAGAGAGGCGCACACAGACATCATCGCGAAAATAGTCAAAACAGATTTAGGGGACCCCAAAACGTAAAAAATCGTCGAAAACTCGAGGTCGAAAAAAATCATGATTCCTATTTTTTCCTTGTATGTATACAGATAGGAAAAAAATTATGCATAAAACGAGAAAAAAATAGTAAAACTTTATTATTATATCTAATCTTTGCGGCCTGGGGCCATTAAAATTTTTATTATCCAACTTTGACACAAATATAGACCACATGACAATAGAAGAGATAAAATAATATACGCATAGTTTTTGGGAATGTATGTATCGATGGGGATGTATAGGCTACTTCTATCTACGAGTATATAGACCTTCCGTTCAATCGATTATTCGTGCAAATATGTTTTGGATGAAATTATATTCAGTATAAATATTCCTTCGCGCGAATGTACTTTTGAGTAAAAAAATTTGAATGCAAACATATATTTTCGAGGAAATGTTTTTCGAGTAAATATTTTCTCCACATAAAATTTTCCAAAACAATAGTCCAAAATACCCTAAATACGATATATAAAAATTAATTGGCAGTACCCACGTAAATATAGAACATATTTTTTCCAAATATACAAATATTTTCTAGAATATAAAAACAAAAGTGTAAGCAAAGACATTTGAAAGCGATTAAGAAGGCTACAGTGCCGGCGTATAATGAAGAAAAGAACACACCATTTTATTTCAAAGATAAGAAAATTGAAATTGGGGTTGAGGGTGAATGTATTAAAAAAAGAGAAACAGTTCTGTATTGCCATACTCTTATTCCCCAAACTTCGCATTCTCCTATATGGGACATCAGATAATAGTAGGAAAGAACAGCCGAACGTTAATCAAAAGAACAAAAAAAAACCGAAATGCAACAATTAAGATTAAGAACAAAACTAATAGACATTATCCAGCTCATTGCACAAAGTAATCTGAACTGCGGTACTGCGGAAGACCATTTTGCCCGATTGACTGATAATGAATTGGTGAACGATGATAATAAGAGAATGATGCTAACACGACGGAAAGAAGACGATCTAGAAAGAATGTCTGTTAACTTGGTAAACATGTAAATAATTGAGAAAAAATTATTAATAATCCATTCTGGAATACTGCATTTTACTTTCGTTTCCAAATGAATAAATCCATTTAAAATATCCCCAAATTGAACCTCCTTTGTCGCTAATCCGGTTTCGCGAGCCGTGTTTGATTATGAACGACAAAAAGCAAACGTTCGGACTACGAACATAAAAGCGGATGACCATTTAATTTTCCTGTAAAGCGACCAGAAATTCAATTCTTTAATCGTAAAGGATAAATGGATTTGTCGTTCTCGTTACTAATATTAAATATATAGACCTGAATGCCCGAAAAGGACCTTTAAGGATGTACTGGGTGTCCGTTTATGATGTTTTATTTAAAATGCTCTTTAAGGTTTGTGACACTTTTTACTTTTTGGACATAATCTTTTGGTGATTATCGTACTTTTGTCAGTCACTTTGGAATAATATTTAGTGAATGGCAATTAGATGTAAATGAAATGTTACATCAGAAAAACTTACAATTGCAGATGATTTAAAATTTTACAGATAAATCAACAGTATGTCTGACTTCATTCTTCTGCAAGAAGATCTAAACAAACAAGATGCATGGTGTATGAAAAATACATTATTTTAAACTGTAATTTCCTATTATATTGTTACGAAGGTTTTTGGTATCACAATTTATTTTAATTCAACTTTTACAATAACTCAATAACTATCCAACTGATAACATTAACGTTTAACGACTATCATTCAACTGAAAACTGACATCAGGATCATCCTTATATGGCTTGCTTGACCCTTCTCAAACCTTCTCGAACTGTCGTCTAGAATATTCTTGACGGGTAATGACATTTCCAGACATTTCTGGACTATTCTATCTTCTTTTACTTGTACTTTTACTTATGACGACCGCAGCACACTGAAGGGTGATGAGTAGCATTCCACTTCTTTTTCTATAACAGCCGCAGGCTACTGCAGGATGCTGCGTAACATTGCTCCCTCGTCTCTAATTATTCGCCTCAAATAATTTAATTACTGGGACCTAGTTGGAACTAATGTGGAGGATCTGGACCATGGTATGGAGCTATCTTTCCAGGTCGTTAATTTTCTTTAAGGACGGAGTAGGGGCCTTCCCAGTTCCGTTGCGATTTCTGACAAAGTCCTCCTCGCCGCTTGGAATTGCACAGCCATACCTTGTCGTCCCTCTTAAAATGTGTATCTATGGCACGCCTGTCGATTCCAGCTTCCGCTTTATCAGTGTGGGCTTTCAGTCGTTCCAGAGCTAATTTATAGTCCTCTGTCCTGCCGTTGCATACATCATATTTTTTACACCAATCCGCTACTTCCCGGCGGCAATTGACCCATTAAAATCTTTCCTGAACTCGTGCCAGTGTTCTTTTAGTATCAAAGTGTCCTCCTTCTATGAAGCTTCTCCAATACATTTCTCATATGTGACCTCGGCAGTATCATTTGGTGGACTACATGTACTCCATCGGGGCTCTTCCACTTCTGGTGCAATAGGCCATCGTAGCCTTTTATAGTTCTACTGTATTTGGCTATCTCTTGCCAAGTAGGTGTGACTTTATTTTTGAGCCATTCTCGGACACCCTTTAAGTCATTGTCTCTCTTTTATCCCTGTCTCAGACTTTCAAGGGTGATTTATTCTTCGTTGGCCTCTTGCTTGATAGTGGTTACCCGAAGAGTAACTTTATCAACCGGTTCTTCTCGTTCTTCAAGCCTTTTACCATACCAGCATTGTTCCTCCAAACGGGGTTGCCCGAAGAGAATGTCTGCGTTGCTATGGAGATCTCTTCGATGCTATCCTTTCTGGTTATTGTTAAAAAGCCGGCTCGGTGTGGATAATTAGCTTCTTCGGGAAGCATAGCTGCTGCAATTGTTTCTTGTTGGTCTTAGTGATGGGCTTGGAAAGATTGATCTATATGATTTTCTAGTCTCATTCGCAGATTCTTGATTTATAGAATGAGCTATGCTTTTACAGGTTCTTTGAAGATTCCCGATTCTTCCACAATCAAAGCATCTTCTGCTTCCATTTTGACTCTTTCTTTGCATATTTCGTAGGATATGTAAGATTTGGGGAATAGCATTAGTATTGGCCTCCCCACTTTCCTGGGATTCAATGTCCCTCTTTTTTGCGCGAAAAGATCTGGATAGGAGTTTTACCGCTTTATATTCCTGGGCTACAATCACTTTCTCCCTCAGCGTCTTGTGATGTTGTAGACGTAGGACTTGCTGCATTTCCGCATCTTGTAATCCATCAATGAATGCCTCTATTCCAATTTATTCTTGGAAATCTTTGGGCGCCTGTGGATAGGCTAGATGAATCAATTTTCTTATGTCGGCCTCGAATTCCTGTAGACCCTCATTGTGTTCCTAACTACGAATTTTTAGCTGGCTTTGAAATACCCGTTTCAAATGCTGCTGGCCATATCTTGTCTCCAAAGCTTGGATAAGAGATGAATAACTGGGTTCCTCTTGAGGAAGTAACTGTAAAACGGTTGCTGCCTGACCTCGCAGTGACACTATCAATGAAGCCACCATCTCTTTCTCGGTCCAGCCATTAGCTCTAGCTGCAGCTTCAAATTGGAGTCGATATGTTTCCCATGTTGTTTGAATGTCAAACGTAGGTGGCTTAAGGGTCTTGCTAGTATAGTTTTGTGGAACTGGGATTCAAATGTGGCTTGGTTCGGTTATGGATGCAGACAAAGTAGTGTTTTTAGCTTCAATGTTGCTTACCGAAGCTGGGCTACGAACTCTTTTTTCTAACTTTACCATTTCCACTCTAATTTGCCTTTAGAACTCTAGTCTAGCCTTTTTCTGTTGTTTTAAAATCTCTTTATCTACTCTGCTGTTTAGCTGACCTACCTTTTGCTTAAGTTTTTTTTGAATTTGCAGCAAACCATTCATAATGTCTCCCTCAGCTTTTTTACGCCTCTCTTCCTTCTCTATTTCTTCGTCTTTTCTGCGCCTTTCTTTTTCCTTCTCTTCTTCCTTCCTACGCCTTTCCGTTTCCTCTTCTCTCCTTTTATTTTCCTTCTCTCGCCTCTTTCACTCCTCTTCCATCTTTAAAAACCATGCTGGTGGGCCTGAAGTATCCATATCTGTTTAGTGCGCAGTGGATCTAGTATTTACCATGAATAGAATGCGTGAGTAACTTTTATTTTATATCCCATCGCTGTCACCAATGTTACGCAGGTTTTTGGTATCACAATTTATTTTAATTCAACTTTTACACTAACCAGCAATAACTCAATAACTGTCCAACTGATAACATTAACGTATAACGTCTATCATCCAACTGAAAACTGACGTTAGGATCATCCTTATATAGCTTCTCCCTAGCATCGACTGCCTTTTTTTTGTAATCCAATGGGCCCGTTCACTTTCATTTTTGAATGTGAATTAATTATATATTTATAAAGATATTAAACTCTTTTGTCTGGTGGTACTTTTCCCGTTAAGATATTTTTGCTAGAAGTAAGGGAATTCCCATAAAATTCTTTCTGTGACTCATTGCGTCAGAAAATCCCTAATTCCGTTCACGTCTCGTATCGGTTATGCTTAAAGACGGCGGGGTTGTCGGAAGTATCCCTAATATATCATTTCTGCATTTATATGTAATTTAAATAGTAAAATTCCATTATTTTTCTAAAAATCGTGATGTTATATTTTCAGATTTAAAGCTGGGAGCTTATTTTTTACTTTTTAATTAAAACAATTATTATTACTCAGGCTGAAAATTAACCAGACCATAATTAAAAAGTAGAAATTTGATTTGCAATATTTATCTGGTAAACGTGGCAACGTTGCATTTATTTCTAGAAGTGTGTAGACAACACTATTTAGAAGTACTTACAACGTTGTCACGTTTACCAGATACATTTTCTCAAATAAAATTTCGATCTGGTAATATTCAGCTTGAGTAATACTAATTGTTTTTATTAAAATTTTAAAAAGGTAAGGTTTCCAGCTTTATCTGAAAATATAAACACATTATTTTAAAAAAATAATATATTTTTATCATGTAAATTTCTTTAATAAATGCAGAAGAGGAATGGTGGTGCAATGATACATCCGACAACCGCGCCCTTTTAACTATTAACCGATACGAGACCTGAAGGGAATTAGGGGTTTTCTGACGCAATGAGTCACTGAAAGAATTTTATGGGAATTCCCTTACTTCTAGCAAAAATATCTTAACGGGAAAAGTACCACCAGACAAAAGAGTTTAATATCTTTATAAATATACAGGGTTGGGCATAATTGGCGGAACACCCGATTTGTGGCTCAATTATGGATTGTATTGAAAATTAACCCAAATAAAGTTTTTTGTATATTTTATGTACTATTTAATGACGCTTGGGGATTTTCATTATCTGTCATATTTATCAAGATATGACGTCATCGGATGAAATTTTAAATGAATCACCCTATATTTATATTTTTTTTTCAGATAGATCTTTTCTTTCTGAATCCATCAATATGGGGTTCGGGTGGTCTCTGATTTTCCTTATCATCAGAAAATAATAAAACAAAATGGTAAACGTTCTTTTAAATAATTAATGAATAACTATTCACAAAGTTGTCTGTGCCATCATAATGTACCAATATCAATTGTTTTGCCATGGTTTCACTTTTTGACATTAAAATGTAATATTGACATCTCGATATTAATCACTGAGTTTTATTAATACGATTATTGTACATCTCTGACAGAAATACCTACCAATGTTTTTGTGTTACTGTTTACTTGGTTTTTATAATATTATAAAAACTATTGTCACCTTTTATTAATCTGTAGATTTTAATTCATTCTGGTTTATGGAGACAATCAAACAAGTTGAGTTTAATTGCAAGTCAATTCATTTCACCCAAACTAGCCCAATACGCGAAAATAAATAACTCTTAGCATTTGATACTATTGAGAATTTTTATTAATTTAAACCATGGTTGAACTGAGTGAACGTGAAAGAATTACACTATTGATGATTATTGGGTTTGGAGACAGAAAGAGATCTCTGCAAGAAGCTTGTAATTTGTTCAATGAAACATTTCCTGACAGGATTTCCCCGATTTCTAAATCTACAGTATCCAGAAATTTGAGCAAGTTTAATGAAACAGGAAGTGTGAAAAATAATCCCAGATCTGGACGGAAGAAGACAGCCACTGATGAAGAAAATGCACTTAATGTGGTTCTAAGTGTACAGGAAGAACCAAAAACTTCAGTTCCAAAGCTTGCGTTAGACAATAATATGAGCGAGAGATCTGTAAGGAGGATTCTGAAAGTCAATAAATTTCATCCCTATAAAGTGCAATTACACCAGGAATTGAATGAAGATGACCCAGATAGGCGAATGCAATTCTGCCAGGTAATGATGGATGCCATTAATGGAAATAATATGTTGATGAACAGCATTGTTTTTTCCGACGAATCAACATTTTGTCTCAATGGATTTGTAAATAAACATAATTGCCGGTATTGGTCTGATCATAATCCTCACTGGATGGAAGAAGGTCACACCCAATATCCACAAAAGTTAAATGTTTGGGCTGGTATAGTTAGAGGAAGAATTATTGGACCATTCTTCATGAGAGGAACTCTGAACGGTGATCGTTATTTGCAACTACTTCAAGAGCAGATAGTTCCAGAGTTAGTTCGTTTATATCCAAATCACAGAAATCACTTACAACTTTCTGATGAAATTTGGTTCCAGCAAGATGGTGCTCCACCTCATTTCGATGCTAGAGTGAGGCAGTACCTGAACACAATATTTCCACAGAGATGGGCGGGTCGAAGAGGACATATTGAGTGGCCGGCACGGTCACCGGATTTAACCCCACTGGATTTTTTTCTTTGGGGCCATTTAAAATCAGTAGTTTATAAGGACCTGCCACATTCGCTGGAAGAATTGGAATACAAAATAAGAATTGCTGTTCAAGAAATAACACCTGAAGTTTATCAAAATGCCTTAAGATCATTTGTTGATAGACTAGGATATTGTCAGGCAGTTGGAGGCTTTCACTTCGAACACTTACTTTGAGAGATTTGTAATACTTCGATTGATAATAATTATTATTTTTTATTAAATAAATGTTTACTTTCTATTTTGTTATGAACTCGGAGACCCTCAAACCTTACATTAATGGATTCAGAAAGAAAAGATCTATCTGAAAAAAAATATAAATATAGGGTGATTCATTTAAAATTTCATCCGATGACGTCATATCTTGATAAATATGACAGATAATGAAAATCCCCAAGCGTCATTAAATAGTACATAAAATATACAAAAAACTTTATTTGGGTTAATTTTCAATACAATCCATAATTGAGCCACAAATCGGGTGTTCCGCCAATTATGCCCAACCCTGTATAATTAATTCACATTCAAAAATGAAAGTGAACGAGCCCATTAGCGTGGAACAATGTGGCTTAACTTGTGTATCACCAACAAATGTAGTTTTATAGTCCACATAGTTTGGTTATCTTCAATGGCTTGCAAAACTAAGTATATTGCTAAGTTTCTAGCAAAAAATGTATTAGTCATTTCATGATGTTTTTTATGTCAAGAAACCTTTGTTTTAAATTGCAACTTTATGTTCTTGTAAAGACGTCCGATTGAATTATTAAATAAAATATATTTAGTTATGAAATATTTACTTGAAAAATTATGATTTTGGTTATACTACTAAAGGAATTACTTAAAATGGATGGAGAGTCCAACAGTCACGAACTAAAGAGATACCACAGCGCTAACTTATTTGAAGGCATTTATAAATAACCCTTCCAGTAACGCCTCTGCTCATATCCGAAAATTGAGTAAGAGGAAACTACGCATTTTCCCAGGTCTGATGACAGAACATTTTCGTAACCACATGCGAAGGATAGTTCTATAACCAAATCGGACTAACGGTTCTGTACCGTGGAAGACCAATTTGTAGAGCATATTTTATGATCTTAGAATTTTCCTGACGGGAGTCGACCGACTCTAAACAGGTCTCATCCAGTAATTCAACTAAGGCCTTTATATCAACAGGTGTGGCTTTACGGTGAAGTATAAGTTAAACGTGAGTCACAATAGATCCATCTGGGTCGCAGTGGAAAGCAAAGAGATAATTCCAATCATTTTTAACCTAACATACAGACAGAAATTACCATCTTTCTATAATATTTTTGTTCTTTTTAAATGTTATCAGAGAAATAGACATACAGTGTTATTTTTGGGGACATTTTTAAATATGAGGGGTCTAATATCAAAATGGACAATCTCCTTGTTTTATAGAAAATGAGATAGATGTCGTTTTGTATGCAATTTTTAGCGCTAAATTCAAATAACTAGTTCTTAGCAAAATTGTCAAACTCAAGTGTATTTTTAGGCTTGAAAATTACATTTAGTTTCAAAACGTACAATATCCTTTGTCGAATAAGATTCAAAGTGTACAAATGGATTTTTTGTGTCAAAGTGTACAATCTCCAATACGTTTACGAGTTAGCTTATCGCGATTTGTCGCTAAATAAACGCGCCAAATATTATGTGCTTTGTACCTATGAGTGACCACGAAATTATTCTCAGTTGTACCAAGTTAAGGCCGCAGTATCACTGTATTTCTCATATAAGAAGCAAGGGTTCACCATTTCCGATTGCATTTAAATCCCGCTAAATGAATTAAAATAAATCTTCTACCAGCTTAAAGTATAAGGTTTGGAGAATGAAATCTCCTATTTTTTATTTGTCCTGTTTATACACTGAATTTAAAAAAAAATCATAAAAAGTGATTTTAAAACCAGAGGCTAAAAAGTAGGAGATTTCATTCTACATATTTTTCCAAGTATCCCGCCAAAATATTTCTAAATTTTATTGCGTATTTTTCAAATCTAACTGGAAATACGATTAACAAATATTTGATAAATTTATTTGTCAAATTAGAGATTTTCTATGAATTCCTGTAATTGTGTACAGTTCATGTAGTTCATCTATTTTTAAGAAGATGTCACCGTAAAAAACAGTATAGCTATTCTACTTTAGAGATGGTTTTAATAGGTAAATGATTGTTTAGAGGTACCAATTTTTGAAACAGTGATACAGGTGTATGCCGTCTTTTATTGTTTCGTGATTTTCATATATATTTGTCTCGTTTGGTTCCAAATTATCGATTGATTTTGCCTGTGTATGAACAAGTGTTGACCACGTTGCCAGATTATCGATTTATACGATAATTTCACAATTCTTTCTAGGACGAATTTGATTTTAAAGTGGGTGAAATATACAATAGTGAAATACAGGAAAGGGAAGGAACTTTATTGCATTCCGATGTAAATTAAATCCGAATGACCTGGCATCATTGTATGATACGCACGTAATATTGGCGGTCTTTGCTTTTTTCTCCTGAATGTTATTTTATCTTTATAAGGAATCTTATTTCTGAGTTAACACGTTGACTGCTATGTGTATGTACCGATGTGTATGTCCTATTAGTGCGTAATTGTTCAATATTTTAATTTATGTTAAAGACACGCAAACATGTTTCAAAAAAAAGTTATATGGATTTAAAAAATACATATTTTAAAAATATTTTTAGATATATACAGGGTGCTACATTTTTGCTTAGTATATTTTTAAAATAGAACATGTATTTTATTTCAATTATAGAATGGTTCGGTAATACTGTATTCAACCTTAGAATAATTTAAAAAAAATATTACATATTACATATAAAATTAGAAAATAATGCAGACCCTAAATTAAATTATCATAATTCAAAATTGTTTAATATACTGACTTATAGCACATTAAGATAACGAATAGTAGTGATAGTGCTGGATTCTTTTATAGCGAGTGTTTTGAAACATGTCTTAAAATGGTTACTTTTAAGTCAAATTACTCAATTTTTCAAAGGCAGCATTTGATATAATATTTTAGCATACAATTCCTAATAAATTTGCATATCCAACGATACCAACATGTTAGAGAATAACATATATACAGAGTGTCTCATCAGTGCGTAATTGATCGATAGCTGTTTTATTATTAGAAATAAGAAAAAAAAAATAATATAAAAGTTATATGACCATATTAAAAATTATTCCTATATATACAGGGTGGTCCATAAACGAGATGTTGACCAAACCTATACATTTTTAAATCAAAACACCCTGCAGGTAGTTATACATATTTGATTGTTTTCACGTCGTCAAATAATTTTAATTGACTTTATTCATTTGCTATGTTCTATATAGAGTGTGTCAACACGCGAGGTTACAAATGCTTAAATTTTTTTCAATGGAATATTATATTAATTGGTGGCATAACATACAAGGTGTTCCATTTAGAAAATTAAGAAAATCGTGACCATTTTCACACATCCTATATACAACATAGCAAATGAATGAAATTGAAATTATTGAAACGATGTGAAAACAGTCAAATATGCACCTGCAGGGTGTTTTACTTTAAAAATGTATAGGTTTGGTCAGACAATCGTTTATGGATTATCCTGTATATTTATAAATAATTGTTAATTATGGTCATACAACTTTTATATTAATTTTTTCGTATTTCCTATTATAAAACTGCTATCGATCAATTACGCACTCATGGGACACCCTGTATATGTGTTATTGATATTGTTGGATATGTTAATTTATAAGGAATTGAATGCTTAAATAATATACAGGGTGTGGCATTTGAAAAAAATAAAATAAATTTAACTTGGAATTAGCCATATTTAAGACTTGTTTTTCAAAACACACTGTAAAAAATAATCCAGTTCTATTACCACTATTCGTTAGCTTACTATCTTATTACTACATTTAAAAAAATTGAAATTATTTTAAACCTACCTAAATAATGATAATTTAATTTGGGGTCTGAATCATTCTCTAATTTCATAAAAAAATTAATTTATTGGCAACCCTGCAATATTTGTTAATAAAATTCTAGGGTTAAATACAGCATTACCAAAGCATTCAAAAACTGAAGTAAAATACAGGGATTTCTTTTTAAAAAATATACCGTTTTATTTGTCAGACAAAAACGCAAAACCCTGTATGTCTAAAAATATCTTTAAAATACCTATTTTTGAAATGCATATAACTTTTATTTAGAAATTGTTTACGTGTTTACAACACAAATTAAAATATTGAACAATTACGCACTAATGGGACAACCTGAATATATTATTCACAATATATGCACGCGACCTATGTTTGTAATAATTTAATCTCGCGCCGCGTTTATATATTTTATTCATGCGTCTATTAGATATTGTAGTTTACTAAGACCCAACCACAACATTTGCTTCGGCAGTCAACGTGTTTTAAATGCTTTTTTATTAATTTGTTGTTTAATTTGTATTTAGTTATTAATATTTCAAAAATCCTTATTTTTCTTATTGATTAATCTAAAATACGTAATTTTTATTTATAATTGAAAATAGTACTGGAATTCTAAATTGACAAAAAAAGTAGAAATATGAAAACATAAATTACGACTCTACAAATGAAGTAAAATTTTATGATTAATTTCTTTTTTCTTACAAAAACATTATCTCAGCAATATGTCATAAGTTGCATACACACAGTAGGTCTATGTAAGTTGATAACAAATGGAAAACTTTTTTATTATTTATTTTACGAAAAAAAGTTATTCTTCATAAAAATTTATGCATGGTCTAACAGAAAATGCAACCACCCGATAGCAAATTTTATCAGTCGGTTTTACAAGGTTTGTCAAAAAATATAATTTTGCTCTCAAGATAAAATACCTTTATTTTCGACAAACCCTGTATACGACTGATAAAATTTGATATCAGATAATTGAAATTTAGGTTTTAGACCATGCATAACTTTTTATGTAAAGTAACTTTTTTTCTAAAATTAATAGACCATGCAATTGTTTATGAAAAATAAGTTTTTTTTTTAAATTCTTAAAAAGGTTTTCCATATGCCGATGACGCCAACTTACATATAAATGAGATTAAATTTTTTGAAAATATTTTTTACTGATGCAGATCTAAATAAAGTATTGTTGGTAAATAAGGTACATTTTTCTTTTTTTATTTGGTTCTTTGGCTGTAAGACCTTTCGGTATATACATGGTATTCCATTAAGAATGGGAGCAACTGAAGATTAATTGATTAGAAATAAGCCGATTAAACGAAACATCCGTAGGTAAAACATTACTTGTTTCCGAAAAACAGAGTTTTAAAGTTGAAAATCAAAAATTATAAATAGCTACAATTTTTTTATTACTCAGTTTAATTTTACTAAATTCGGCAAACGTTATTGGTGTAATAAAATACATCTATCATCAAAAAATAAGTTAAATAAGCTTTGCCAGTGGCGTACGTCATGGGCCAGTAACATCTTTTTTCCTTCTAAATTTTAGTCCACTGTCCACTTTTGATGTTTTTTAAATAAAGTTGAGTTAGTTTTTGAGATATTCGCACATATTAGAAAATTCTGTAGTTTTTAAATTTCGATTTTTTTTTTATTAAATTTCTAAGAGTACATTATTTATTTTAAAAACATCAAAAAATTTAAAATTTTATGTCCAAATAACATTTTGGATAGTGACGTAAAATTTAAAAGGTATGCGGTATTACGTACGAATGCTGTACGCCACTGGAAAAGTTAATTAAGGTAACTTATTTTTTTGCTGATAGGTGGATAATTTGACACCAAAAACGTTTGCCAAATTTAGTAAAATTGTTGTGAGTAATAAAAAAAATAAAGCAATAAATATTTTTTGGATTTTAACACCTTAACTCGGTACCAAGAAACATTTTATCTAAGCATGATTTGTTTAGTTGTCTTATTTTTAATCAGAGAATCGTCAGTTGGTCTATATCCCATTCTTAACGAAACACTATGTATAGTATAAATGGTCCCTACGTAATGATACGAAGACCGTTGTCCTTTGTTGACTGGACACAAGAATGAACTACTAAACAGCGTTGGGTTTTTAGTAGCAACAGCTTGTACTGAAATTCAGATCGTGATTGTACTAGAACGTACTAGATTTTGCGATAAATTTCAAATGAGAACACAAACTCATTTTAAACCAAAAAATAAATAAAATGGGTATAACAAAAATATATTCTTACGTTGGTAAATAAAAAATTTAAAAAGAAACCAAAATAAACTTTATTTTAAACAAAAAAATATAAATTAAAATACGTAAAACAAAAATATATTTTTATATGGTTAAATAATAAAATTTAAAAATAAAAACAAACACCTATTTTTCATAGAAAAACAAATAAAATAAGGGTAAAAATTAAAAAATATTTGTTATGTCAATAGATTTACAATAATTAATCTATAATAGACTGTAAGTGTAGTATTCTTTTTAATAAATAATTTACCGTAATTAACAATGTTTAAATTTATTTACTAGAACATGAAAGTGTAGTCGATATTTATCAGGTTTTTAAATTTCCCGCTGGGTTATTTGTTTGATATCGATGATAGCGACACATAGTGGGCCAGATGTTAACTGCGTTCGAGCTGGTGGTTGTTAAGCATATGCTTAGGAGCGTATCTTATATCTATGTCCCTTATATGAAGACTCATACTCCCTTATCTCTTACCCCTTATTTTCAAAGTATGGGAGCACTCATTTCTCTCAAGATTCTCATCAGAAATGTCGTACGTCAATGTGGAAACGCTGTTTTTGGTGCGTTTGATTTGATCATCGGAGATCTCCGAGCGCATCAAAAGTGTTTGAATTGACACTCCGAGAGATCCCTAAAGTGTTTGTTTCGCTTTGGAGCGACAACATAGAGCGAGCTCGATGTTCTCAGAGCAGAAAGATCGAGAAAAGGGAGAAATTTGTCTTTGTCTCTACCTATCTCTTTTTAATTAACTTACAAACAAATTTGAATCTCAAAATTAAAGATCAGACAAGAAGTCAACAAATTACTTAGCCGCTTTTGTCTTATAGCTAAAATTATTCATCATAAAAAAACACAAAATGTGTGTTTGGAAAATACATTTTTTCTGTCCAGATCTAATCACCAGCAATCACAGTCATGGAGTATGAGAGCGAAGCGGGCATTTGTGGTAAATGCTGCACATCAGGGCCATTACCCCTTATTATTAAAAAATTTTCCATTTTCTTTACTTTTTGCTCACTATTTTAACATACAAACCAGAAACAAGAATCACAGAAAAGCGAGGTTATGTTTTTTACTCTGTTTTATTTGATTTGATTCAATGCCCTATTGTGACGTCATCACTTCTCGGTCTCCTCGACGCTCGCTCGATCGAGTTTCAAATCAAACGCCCCTTTGAAAGGCCTCGAGGATTAAAATTCTTACGAGAATTTGAGTTCACACTGGCCCCAAGGGCCCTAAAAATACTGTTTTACGTTGACATATTATGACATTTCTCTTGAGAGGAATGACTTTTCTCGAGTTTGAAAATAGCCTCCCTGGTATAAAGTATCGCATTGGGAGTATCAGAAGTATCTACTGTCTACCATAGAAATTGGAAATCATAGAATACATTATTCTAGAAGATCCAGCGAAATATTTAAAATGTACTAGATTTAGATACTTTTGTCTTTTGTGGTACTAGCATTTATGAATGGTTGAAATGTACTGAATCTAGTACAATTGTACTAATAAACCCAACGCTGCTACTAAATAAATATACCGACGTGCCGAATCTAATGCAAAAGTTTTATTTTTATACCTGTTTCATCGAAAATATTTGTCAAGGTCAAGAACTCGTTTAGTTATTATCGCGTAGTAGCTAGGGGTGATGAATTTGTTAGGTATTTTATAACAGTTACCATTTAGAACTAATAAAATTATTACGCCATCTGTTGAACAAAAGAACTATTAAATATGGAATATTGCTCCATCTGCTGAACAAAAGGATTCTTAATTTATGACACATAAATGACATCTATCAAAATTAGTTCATGTTACGAATATTGGGGGTGGTACTGTGGTCTTAATCTAGCCGTACGCACGCTGTTTATCATAGTCAGCTGAGTTCGTCGTATCTGTGTACTTCGTGTGAAATTTAATACAAAAATAATGGAAGTTAATATAACTCCCATAACTGATAATAAACCCAGAAAAAGAAAACGAAAAACAGAAGAATGGAAGAGAAGCAAGCAGAAAAAACTACGGTAGGTGTTAAAAGAGTTTAATTTTCTTTAAGATAACTAATGGGTACCTATTTTTTTCAGGTATTTGCTTCCAGTTTACCCAACTTGTGGACACAAAACATCTGCATTTCAGTGTACCTCCCTTACTATATCTGAAATAAAAGAGTTTCACAGAAAGTTTTACGAAACGAAAGAAAAAATATTCCAGGACAATTTTATTTTGAAATATTGTGAAACCGTTCCTGTAAAGCGTAAACGACCAAAAAATTCTCGACATATCGAAAAATTGTTCCAAGCCCAATTTTACATCCTCACTCATCTTTCCAGGAAGTTTTGTGCATAACTAGAAACACTGTCACTAGAAACTTTTTTAATACCTCTCTACCAGCAAAGGAAAATCGTGGAGGCGACAGAAAATTGGAAAGCAACAGGGTAAAGAAAGATTTAGTTATGAATTTTATAAACAAATTTAAGGCAATTGCCGAGGACAAAGCCAACGCTTATATCTCGACTCCTCTTTGAACATCAAAATGATGTAGAGAATGTACATGAAGGAAAACTTGAAGATTCCAGTAAAAGAGAGTTATTTTAGACTCATTTTCAATACCAACTATAACCTAGGTTTTGGCACACCTAGGACTGACGTTTGCTCAACATGCTTGCAGTTGACCGAAAAAATTAAAAGTTGCAAGGATCAGGGTACCAAGGCCAGCCTATTGACGGAGAAAAGGGTACATCAAATGAGGGAACAAGCATTCTTTAATATTTTAAGGGTATCTGAGGAAGGTGTCATGATTTTTTCCTTTGATTGTCAAAAAAATCAGGTTCTGCCAAAAGTTCCTGGTCAGAAAGCATACTGTTCCAGACAAATTTACATGTTTAACTTTACTGTTGTAAGAGGCACTTCTAGAAGCCAATTAAATCCCAATACAGTAACCTCTTTTTGTTGGACTGAAAATGAGTACAACAAAGGCTCAAATGAAATTGTTTCCTGTATCTACCATGTTTTGGAATCGTCGGATTTTACCACATACTTTGATTACTATACAAAGCAAGAGAGAGGTCCGACACGCCCAACATAGGGCGCGGCCATTTTGAACCCTGTGACACAGTTTACAGCTAAAGAATCAGATCGCTCACTCTGCGTCGGCACTTTGGATCTCAATGTTTCAGTTTATACACTGTGCAACTCGGATAATACAATATATGACAACCGCCTATAATAAAACAGCAGTCTTCTGCGTATCCTGAATTTGTATCCCTGGAGTGGATGTTATTTTGGAACTTTCAACTGGTCCGAGTGAGCTAACTGATTCTTTAGCTATAAACTGTGACTTCAAAAATAATATTCACTGACACTGACAGCAGCAAGCAAAATATCAGGTGCGTTTTAATCATCTGCTTCTACTTCCGGAATTGTCGGTTTAGTCGTTTTAACCTGTCAGATTAAAACAAGAAAACTGACAGTTCCGAAGCAGAAGCAGATGATTAAAACGCACCTATTAAAAATATTGCGCCAAGATGTAGGCAACACGTAATAAGGGTTCAAAATGGCGGAGTTTTCTATCTCCTTTTAAAAGGCACTCATAAAGCTGCGCAGTACGACCATTCTCCGTATAGTAAAAGAAAATCAAAGTATGTGGATTTTACTGATATTCATACTATGCGCTAGTTCAGTGATTATGTAATTATGGTTCCACTGACAATTAAAGTGACAGTAGATTTTTTGAATGCGTTTTGTTCGTTTTGTTAACCTAAATTATATCGTTTTTTTCACTTTTATAAATATAACAGTAAACATAAAGTAAATAGATAGCATGTATTAAATATGCAATCGTTTAGTTACCAATTACATACCTTTAAACTATTTTTTATGATCTGTAAACAATATTTTGAAATAAAATAAAAACAGTAAAAACGTATATGTCAAATTTATTGATGTTTTTGTTAAAAGTTTGGTTAGAATTAAATGTCAGTGGAACCAAAATGACATCACACTGAACTAGCGCATTAAGCTCATGTGTGATGGTTGCGTGGACCAGAACAAAAACACTACACTAATTACAATGTGTAGCAACTGGCTTGCCAAACAAGATGCAATAAATTTAAAGATTGAAGTTGTATTCCCAGTCAGAGGACCCTCTTTTATTTCTCCTGATCGAGTCTTTGGTAACATTGAAAAAGAGTGTAAGAAGAAGGAAATTATTTTAGAACCCCAGGAATATTTGGATATTTTTTCAAAATATGGGACTGTCCTGAAACTTGGAAAGGATCTTTAAATTTACGACTGGAAAACTGAAACGAGCAAGTTTAGTAAGTCTCCAGGACAGTGGCACTTTGCTTTTGCCAAAATGAAAAGGATGATTATTACAAAAAACTCAAAAGGCCCAGTGTTGGTCCGTGGTGAAAGTGCGTATAATACGAATAATGGAATTTGAAAACCTGTTACAAAAAAAAAACAAAGAACCTTAGCAATATGAATCCCACCAAAATTCCAATGCGGAATGTTCTCAGCACCCTTAAGAAAACTGATGTAAATAACCTACTAGTTGCTCATTATGGAGAAGAGTGGAAAAATGATCCTGTTTTATTTTTTTACAAATTTGCCTTAGAGGGGGATGCAATACCAGATAATGCTGTTGATGAAGACCCATTATGCGAACGTGTTGTAGAGGAGGAAATAAACGTTGCAGTTTAATTCAACCATTTTTGAAATATTTTTTATTTTTGAAATACTTCTTTATTTTTTGATGTTTTTGATTATTGCTATTTAGAACAATTTCTTACCTACTTTTTAAGCGTTAAACTAAATAAAAAAGAATAAATAAAACATTTAATACCTTGAAGTTATTTTCAAATCGAGAAATCTCCAATGGTTAGCATAATCTCCAATAGTTTTTTTCAAATATCTTCCTTTTTTTGTCATTTTAAGAAAAAAACTGGTAAATTACCTTTGCATAATAATATAAGTAGATTAAAAGAATTAGTACGGAGAAAAACCGTTATTAATTTTTTCCGTTATCTGAAAATTTGCCAAATATGGAGATTGCACACTTTGAAATTATACCCCTCATATATTCAGTTCAATTTTCCGATATCAGTGTAAGTTTCTATAAAGCATATAGTTTTGTTAGTTGGACCAACTTACCTGATACAGAGCTAATATAAGTTATGAATAATATAGGTTATAGATATAAAATATAATTTTTGTACCGAATAAAAGTATTATTATGTGGGTCAATTAGTGATAGTATAGTTTTTACTGTATTTAAAATTAAACTAGTCGTAACAACATATTTGCAGAAAACCGGAATACTAAAATTCAACAAGATATAACATCAACATTTGGCTAGTTTACTGAAACACTGGTGCCATAAATTCAATTTTAGAAGAGCTTCATATGCAAATCTTCATGATGTAGAACCGCCAATCACTATGTCTACAGATGAACACATTAAAAAAAATTATTTTGGGATAAGAGATACAGGGGGGAAGTTAGAAGATAGTACTGATTTAGTTAGTTCACTAGATGAATATTATTTATTGATGTTGTCATTCTAAAAATAAAATACGTCAATTTAGTTTTAATATTATTTATTAAATTTATTTTATTGGAAAATAAAACTTAGGCTTTGCAGTTTCTAACAGTTTAGTGATTAAGATTCCATCAGCAAAATATAGGTACTAGAACATAACGGGGTAAAAGGTAATGAAATTGCAGATATTCTCGCAAGGAAAGAGACTTAATCACCCTTTGTGGAACCTGTAACACAATGTTAGGAGAGACTAAAATAGAATTGGGCAGTAGAAGAACCAATAACTGGAACAATGTCTTGGGGCTAAGACAGGCTTAGCTACTTATGGGTGAATAGAACCTGGAAACATCGAAAGCCTTTGTTTGCCTGAGCAAGAACAGGTTACTCATTATAATAGTTATTTTTACCGGGCATTGTTTATTCACAGGACACGTTAGTAAACTGAGGGTAGTAAAATATAGGAAGTGCAGCAGATTCTATAAGGAAAAAGACGAAACCTCTATTCACAATCTGGCAGAATATGAAGCACTTCAGAATCCAAGGGCACTCTACTTAGAGCATACAAAACAGAAAATGGCGATCTACCTTACTTGAAGCCACTCAAAATTCTACTCTTCCTTGAGAAGATAGGATTGGAAGGATCGTTATAGGCATTAGGACTATTTCCTCGGTGAATTAGCAACAGAAGGGGCCACAGTAGATCTTTTAGGTCGCAGTGCATCAATACACTCAACATAACATAAAATCAGCTGAAAGGTGATGCATGCAGTTTTTGAGATGCTGATGGGTTAATTTTGATTGTCCATATATAGAAGGGAGCTACTATTACAGGCCATTATTCTGTAGAATTAATTTAAGAATTGCATTATACACAAGAAGGAAGAGATCGTAGAAAATACCGTAAAGATGTGCTATTCCATCAAGATAATGCACCCAATCTCATTTCTTGTGTTTCAATGTCTGATACTTATTAAGTTGGTAAACCACATACCCTATTCACCAGATTTAGCACCTAGCAACTACGTTTAAGAAACTGAAAGAAAATTTGCTTGGCAAAAAATATGTAAGCCGTAAATAAATGATTTAAAGTGGTTGGATAACATTTCTTCTCTGACTTATTTAAGATGCTGTCTAGGACAAATCAATTAGGAATAGAAGAATAATATGTTAATTTAGTAAAATCAGAAAATACCCACCCAAGAACGAAAATTTTGTTATATCTCGTGACCGATCACCGTTTCTTTTCTTTCCAGCATCCGCTCGCTGTATATCATGCAGTTATCTCATTGTCGCGACTTCTTCGCTTTTTCTGGCTCGAGCGTATTTGTTTTGATCAATGTGCTCTACCCCGACAGAATTACGGAAGAAGAGCCGTCAGTCGTGTGAAATAGAAGTCTTTGCTTTGGGATCGATAAGGAGAGGTGCTACCGGAATAGAAAACTTTTAACGAAAGTGCGCCTTGTTCCAAGTTCTAAAATTTTAACGAGATTAAATTAAGCTGTTTATAGTCTGGTTTCGGAAATTGTGTAGCATAGTTTTAACCATAAAATACTGTTGAGGTTTTCTTCGCTAATACGATGAATTTAGTGATATTCTTGAACAAATAATGTTTCTAACCAATTTATCGCTGGTAATTTATTTGAAAAAGATTGGAAAATTTAACCGTGCACTAGCTTAGTTTAAAACGGTGAAATGAGGCATATACGAAGGTTCATGTGTGTTGTATATACATTAACTAATAGTTATTAGAGAAAAGCGTAGTTAGAAAAGTATCTGCAGTCCTGAAGAACTAAAGAATTCGATAAGAAAATGACGAGTCCGTGTCTTCAATTCCGTAGTGCATTGCAGTGTTTGTAGCATCAATCTGCAAGCAGTGCGGAAGTGAGGCTTCGGCTTGTAACTCTTCATACTAGAAGCCAAACGTTATTTCAATATACCGACATAGAACATAAATCATCTGATGAAGAAACAAGAAACAACCGATGATTTTTGAATCATCCTTTAAAAAAAGATATGTTTACATTACTTATTTTTATCATTTATAAAGTTACACATTTGATGTGAGTATAAATAGATCATATAGACATATTTATAAGAAATGAAACAAAAAAAAATATATAAATAAAACATCAATCAGAAAACTAAAAATAAAAATCACTGACAACAAACTGATCAGAATAATTGGCCTTTCGCGCACTCGTGGTTGACACTCGCGCACATTCGCAGCACACCCCAAATAATAGCGCGTCTCAATTGTTAAAGAGATGAAACTAAGTTTCTGTTACGGTATTAGCCAAAGAGTGAATTGTTTTTGTTGCAGCAGTTAATTATACAGCAGTGAAATTGCAGTAAAGAACAACAAGAAGCAACTCAAAAGGTGTATTTGTGACAACATATAAAATGTAAAAACATGTTGAACATAATCATATTATCTAGTTGTTAGGTACACAAGATGATAATAAATTAGCGAATCATTAATCATGCCTCAACAGAATGTACTGTTAATTTTAATTAATTTTAAGACCAACATAATAAAACCATTAAAAGAATATTAATTTTTTGTAATCTTTATTACTTTGAATAATCATTTAGTTTTTAATTTATTATCCTAGAACCAAGAACAAGGTCGGGAAATTATGGTCACAACTCCCTACAATATTGATATTTCTTAGTATGGGTTACTAAGATAATTTGCAAGCTTTCTTTCGGCCATGACACATTCCAGGCTGACTTGTTTTTATTAATAAAATATCTTAAGTAAAGTGAAATATTAAATTGAAATAGTGATGTGTATCCCTTCATAAGAAGTAATTATTCAATGTGAGTAAAAAAAAATACTTAAATAATTGTGTTAAAGAATAAAACATTGAATTGTTCATATAAAGTGACCTTTGATCAACTTGATATCTACCGATACTTTTTAAAATCGCCTGCCAAATATTTAATTGATCGCAATTATTTCCTGCATCGTTGCCAATATAAAAGCTAAATCATGAACAACAAAGATCTAAGTTAAATTGTTCAAGAACTAAAATCGGCTATTTGTGCTAGTGAAGCTAGAATATTGTTAAAAATTGAAAACTACAATGAGAGAATTAAAACTTTGGAATTTGAAAATATTGGATTAAAAAGAAACATAGAAAAATTAGAAAGTAATTCAAAAAACAATAATCTTGTGATTTTCGGCTTAAATTTAACACCGGAAGAGGTTTCAGTTCAAAACATATGCAATAAGCTTAATACAATACTAGAAATTAATCTCAACAGAAGTGTCATTAGTGATATATATTTACTGGGAGGCAATACAAGAAAAGAACTAATAAATTTAGAACTTTTAGCCCGCTTCACCTAAGTTAAAATCTTGAGTAAATGTAAAAACTAAGTTAACTAAGCTGCAACAGGAAAGAAATAAAATATTAAGAAAACATCTTAAGGAAGTAAGAAATTCAAGTAGTGATAGTTGTTGTTCATATAAAGAGCGAAAAACTTTATAGAAACAATACAGTTTACACAGTTTAAGATATTGTCGCAATTGAAGAATCCAATCAGTAAGGCCCTAGTGACCCACCAACTTCTTTAATTGATGGTAGATCTGCATTATTACAATCTATTGCAACTGAACAAATTGCAGAGAACAACAAGAACGGAAGTAGCAACCAAAATATTCAATAAGAAGTCGACATAAAAAAAAATAGAAAAACTAAAAGAAAGCAAACCAACAACAGAAGCCAAATTAAATTTAAAAATATACAAAGGAACAAGGTTAGGCTCTGTTACTAAATAAATAGTTTAATGTCGTTCAACACTGTATATATTAATTGCCAATCTTTAGTCCCACACTTTAAAGATTTTTGTCACCTAATTCAAAATGAAAGTTTTGATATTGTAGGAGTAACAGAGACATGATTAAAGCATAACATATGTAGTAACATAGTAAATCTAAATGGTTTTTCTTTCATAAGACAGGACCGGCATACTTTATTTATTTATTTTATTTATTTATTAATACATCCAACAGGCTTTATCAGCCCAATTACAGGAGTATATAATATATTTAAAAATACAAAGTTTCAGAATACTTACTTAACTAAATTACATTCTAATTATCTAATTTGATACCAATCTGTAATATTGCTCTCTAAATTGGTAAAATTTTAGAAAAAATATATCAACAGAATACTGATTGACACTTCTACACATTGTAGTTTTAAAGGACTGTGAAAGTGATGTTGTGAATTTGGCACTTGAATATGAAATATTATATTTGACCTTGACGTAATACGTGGGATATGAAAATTAAGTTGAGACAGCAGAGAAGATGAATCTATAGAATTATTAATTAATTTATAGATGAATATTAAATCTGCTATTTTTCTTCTTTTTCTCAGACTCACAAAACTAAATTCTTCTAACAATAAATTATAGTCATAGTGACGAATAGTATAACTGCCATGTTTTTTAAAGTAAATAAATTTTAAAAATTTTCTTTGGACAGATTCTAATGCACTTATGTACTTTAAATGGTTAGTATTCCAAACACAACTGCAATACTCCAGTTTGCTACGAACTAGTGAAAAATAAACAGAGAAGATGGCTTCTAAAGATTTAAACTTTTTACAGTTTCTAATAACAATACCCAAGATTTTTGTTGCACTTTGTACAGTATTTTCAATGTGTTCCGAAAAAGTCAGTTTGCTGTCAAATAGATACCTAAATCTTTGTAATTATATATCCGGGAAATAACAAGATTATCTAATTGATAATCATATAAGACAGTCTTACTTTCCTAAAAAAGGATAGGACTTTGCATTTGTTAGTATTCAAAGATAGTTTATTTACGATACACCAGTTATGTAAATTTAGCGAAAACCATGAGATAATCGAGTCTTATCAAGAGTACCTTTTTTAAAGTAAATGAGTTGCGCAATCTAAATTTCATACTTAAACTCCTTTTCTTCCATTGGCGTAGAATTTTTAAAGGTGCAAATATTTAAAAAATCAAGTTATACGCCTATGTATTATCGAACAAAATTTTAATACCATTTTTTTTCCACATAAAACTCTACCAATATACCAAATTTCAGCAAAATCGCATATGCCGTTTTAAATTTATATGGGAAAAACCATTTAAAAATTGTAACTTCAAGGCCCTCTGGAGCCCAAACGAAGCAACTTTGTACTAAGGTAATTTTACTTAAATCCACTTATTTTGGTCTAAGGAATATGTATTATGTTTTTGTAAAGACCTTTTACAGATTAGTTAAAAAAGGCTAACAGTGATTGCATATTCTTTGAAACACCAAATTGTCTCAGTTTCAGAAGTAATTGTTTGTGAGACACCTTATCAAACGCTTCACTAAAATCTGTGCAGCGACGTCAACTTGATTTCTACATTTTAAAGAACTAGATATGTATTGCGTAAATGTACACAGATTTGACGCGGTACTTCTGAGCTTCACAAAACCATGTTGGTATTCCGTGATTGAATTTTTTACGTGGGAATATAATATATTAGAAAACGTAATTTCAAAAATTTTGGAAAAAACTGAGATTAGTGCGATTGGTCTGTAATTTGATATATCAGAAACTTTACCAGCTTTGAAAACGGGACAGATTCTAGATATTTTCCAAATGTCTGGATAGGCCTCTTCTTGTAGTATACGATTAAATATGTAAAAGAGTGGAACTGACAAAAAACCTATATAATTTTTTGCCAGTTTGGATGAAACATTATCAGGACAACAGGTTAACTTATTTTTTAATTTATTAACTGCGTTGATAATTTGATCTTGAGACATATAACTAATATTAAGGAAATTACTAGTATCTCATCATCAGATCCATCACTAAATACGCTACCAAAGTGCCTGGCAAAAGCATTCACAATAGATTGGGGAGTGGTTAGGGTTTCGTTACTGTATGACATTTTCCCAGGAATCCTAGTTTTATTTTGTTTGGATTGAATATATGACCAAAAACGTAGAGGATTTAGTTTAATGTTATTTTCTGAATTTTAAATGAATCTATTATAACAGCTAGTTATATCAAGTTTTACAATGAGTCTTAGGTTTTTAAAACGTTGTAGATAAAAGAGAAGTTTACGTTTTTTATAAAGTTTTAGAAAGTGTTGTTTTTTTAAGCTAAGTATTAAATCACGAGAATACCAGATTGGATATTTTCTAGTTTTAGTTGACTTTAGCGGAACACACTGAACAATAAGGGTCTGGATAATTTCATTAAATTTATTACATGCCGAGTTCATATCAGGATGATGATTAAGCTGTTCTCACTGTATATTATTTAACAAGTTAGTAAATTTTTGGTTGTCCATTTTCCTAAAGTTGTAACGTTTTTTATTAGTAATAAATAATTTTTCATTTTCACAATGTATCTCCAAATTCACAATTAAAGCAGGATGGTGGTTGTCAATTAATACCAGGGGATGTAGGTTTTGAAAAACCTCACAAACTAGATTTTCAGGGCAAAGAACCAAGTCCAGTATTCTATTGGTATAGTTTTTTACAAAATTATTCTGCTTCAGGTTACAGAAGTTAATTAATGAGTTATATTGTCACTACTAGAACAAGGTGATCATGTAGAAATTACATTTGAAAGGAATAATGAGGAAGAAGAAATTATTCAAGAAGGAGAAGAGATAGAAAAAACAAGTAGTACCATAGAACAAGAAGTTATTAAAACTAAGGAAGGAAGTGTGATGGACATGCTTAAAATTTTAATGGGAAGTATGAATAAAATAGAACAAAATATGAATAAAATGGATCAACATAGAAAACAGAACAATGAATAAATAACACAGGACATGCATAAGATGATTTGTAAAATGGATGAGCAGACAAATATGACTAAAAGAATAGAAGAAAAGAGTAGGCAAGTGAAAGAAAAATTACAAAAATTTTAAAAACAAATGGAAGAATATGAGAAACAGACGAAAATTGAAATTCTTGAAACAAAGAAGGAGATTAAAGAAAAACTGGTAGGAAGAATTTATGAAGTAGAAGAATATATGAAAAAGAAAATAGACATAATTAAAAAAGAAGTAAATGAAGTCAAATTAAAGAAACAAGATACAAAAGAAAGAATGGGAAATATCATAACTGGTATAGACACTATTGTAGAAAGGAATGTAGAGGAGGCAGAAGAAAGAATTTTAAAAAAATATTTAATGGAGGAGTAAAAGATAGAAAAAGAAATAGATGAAATAAAGAATCAAATTAGGATAAGACAAATAAATTATGAGGAAGCTAGAAATAATAAAACTAGAAATAATAATAATTATATATTTACAAAAAGTGAACATAAATATGAGGGTGCTTTAAAGAAAATACATCCAAAAGTTTTTATAAAAATCTTAGAAAAGAATATCTTTTTTTTAATTTAAAATAAATAAGTATAGTTAAGTCCCTCCGTAGACACACTGCTGTATAACTCATTTACAATATAACATCTATAGAACGTTTCAGAGCAACTTTCGGAGAAAAGTACCGTAAAAGTGACAGAGTGATATCCGAACTCTACTTTGTAACCTCTATGAGATGTGCTAGAAAAGTTTTGCCGTTGCAAACATTCGGCGGTTGCATGGATATTAGGGTTACATTAAAAGTACATTAATTGCGAGCCTAAAGAGCCTAAAATTAAAGCTTATTAACGTACATGGGATGTTATTGTGCTAGCTGTGTTAATTTTTGAATCAATAATTTTCGAGGCCACCAGGACCCCACTGGATTTAATAAATTTATTCTGCTTAGGTCTAAATTAGCTTCTTAACATGACCAATAATTTTACAAAATTTCCAGAAAATCAGCTAAAGAGTATTTACGATATTACAAAAAAACCGATTTTTTTAAAAAACTTTAACACCCTGTATTTTAAAAACGAAACATTTGCAGACCCATGTTCATATGAAATTTTTATGTCAGCATTACCTAAAGAATCGTTCCTTAAAGTTAGGGCACATACTTAGTTAATACCCCAGGCCAGTGCCGGCTCGTAGCCAAAATTTTGGGGGTGTACAGTGACAGAATATAGGTATCAGTACAGATGTATAAAAAAAACTTCCAGTATTTTAGAAAGTTTATAAAATATCTTTCTAAAACACTGACAATTTTTTACCTATATCTGTACCGGGATCTATATTCTGCTACTGTGAACCCCCAAAATTTTGGTCACCAGCCGCCCCTGCCCCAGGGTATCTTGATAGCAAAAGCATTTGTTTTATTATTTAAAACACAGTTAAATCAAAATCGCCTGAAATAAACTGCATCCAAGGACTTAAATTTGAGCATATTTTTTAAATTGCTATATATTTTTTGTACCTCAGTGACTAAACATGCATTTAACTTCCTCATTTTAGGGACTGAAGTACCACTTTTACTCCCTTGGGACTAAAATCTTTTAGTCCCATAGATTAAAAAATATTAGTCCCACAAATAACAAAACCTTTTTTAAAAGCAAATAAATTTATCGATTTTTCACGAGAAGAATTTTGTTTGAAACTTTACATATATTTTTATTTATTAATAGTACAATCATTAAAAATACAATTTGACATTTAGTGTATACCTACTTGATTTACGCCTGCCTTGTAAGGAGAGGACCTAGGTTCAAACCTCCAACAGATTAGTTTTTTTATATTTTCTTTTTTTTTTTATAACTTTTCATAATCTTTAAGCGATCGATTAAGTTATCGTTATGAAATAATATTGAGTGTTTCTTTTCACATCATTATCGTGTAAAGTTTTAGTCTCTGAGGTACAAAAAATAGCGTATATACCACGATACCAAAGTGCGATTTAATCCCTTCAGTCTCACTCTCTGGATTAAAAGTGGCACTTGGTACATAATATACTATTCAGTGGGCCATGTTCAGATGTAAGGTATGCTGTTTTATAATTTATATTGTAAAAGTTAGTCGCTATATATTCTAAAAAATCAGTTTGTTAAAAAAACCCAAAAGTTTTTAAAGTAAAACCATTTATAATTTAAAATTTTAAATGTGTACATCATCGGGAATAGACCAATCAGCTTGTGTAGAAGTTTTATTTATTATATAGAACCAAACGAACGAACAAACCGACAAATAGAATGTCAAAGTGAACGCACATCTTAGTGACACTCGAAAATTGATAGCACCTAGACCTAACCTAACATCCGTTGTTGGTTTGTTTACCTTTTTGTTGATTCTCGATTTATTTCATTTGTCTTTACTAATTGGTTTAAATTTATTATTGGTATGAGTTTGTCAGCTGGATTTATAAAAGCTGATTCAAGTGTAAACCACGATATGATTACCTCTTTTTATTAACAATACTTAGTTTGAAGTGCCGAAGTTAAGAATGTTAAGACAGAAAGGTATGTAACACTTTATTTATAATTTGTTTTAATTGTAGGTACAGTTTATATGGGGCAATACACCTTATAGTAAAAACATATTTATCTCAGGTCATTAGGGTTATCGAACAGTAACAGTTTTTTCAAAAATAAACATTTTACCTCTACCCTGTTATATTTTAGGATGGCCTTATTTATATGTATAATAAATAGTTATTTATGTATCAAGGGCGTAAAACCGGTGTTTATGGATTGCAACGTGTAAGATGTAAGGTCCACAAACGCTGTTTACGTCCAAAATACATACAACATTTTATTCACGACCCTTCTAATGATAATTTATTAACAAATATGTAAAATTTTATGTACGATCGTTTTAATGATCGTTTATTAATAAATAGCTATTGTTTTACTAACTAGATGTGAATTTTCACTAGTAATACCACTAGAGGTCAAATTATTTCCGGAAATTTTTTCGAGCTCATGAATATTTTCTAAAAATATTCATGAGCGAGAAAAAATTTCCTGATATTAATTTGACCTCGCGTGGTATTCGGTAAGAAAATTCCACGCCGAATTATGGTTGAAAATTAAATATTTTTAAAATTTATTTTTCGTTTCTCAACAATGCAAATTATTTTCTCCAAGTCACCAGGGAAACATAAAAGGTGTTGTAGCCTTGATTGTTGAGTTGTCATGGTAACTAAGTGAGACCCTAACCTCGAATATAATTTCAGTTTTGAAGTTGTCAAGCGGCCCGACGTAAAAAAATGTTTCGCTGCAATTATTTAGGCCTTCAAATTGCTTATTTCTACTCATTGTAGTTGCATGGGAATACCATTTGAAAATAGAAATTAGTATATTCTTTAATTTTACGTAAGTTTTGAATAACTACAAGTGGTAGAAAATTGTTTTTCTGCGTTTTTATTAACATGCGTTATGAGCGCTTTAAAATGGTATGAAATTCATAACCAGCGTCAGCAAGCATTAATCGTAGGAGGCTGTGATCATTGTATTTTGACAGTTCAAAACATTAAATAACTCGCGTTTTGTTGCGATAAAGAATATTGCACAGCAAGTAAAACCAACAAAATTACCTATTTGTTTAAAAATGAATCGATTTGAAAATCATACGCTATGCAAAATATGCGTGAAATTGTCTGATGTAATGATCAATCATTGCACCATGACTTACTTACTCGGATTAATAGAGGATTGTGGCTCCAACTTGAAAAACGAAAATTTGTTCCGAATTGTCCACGAATATTTGCACCTAAACTACGCAAAATTCAAAGTGCTGAATGGAAAAAGGTGAATAAATTAGTGTCTAAATATTATATATATTTTATTAGACATAGACACATAATTCAAAGCATCCAAAGTCCTGCATTTTCGCCACTAAGAAGAAAAGAAGTGGCCGAAGAATATAGAAAACACCTTAGCATTGTAACTAAAATGTATCAAAACTAAACCTATTATGTAAACAAATAAAAACCAGTCTGTCAAAAATGGTCTGTTATTGTAAACGTCAAAAAATTTCCAGTATAATTCGCTGTTGGGTACCCCACGAGAAAAAAATGTCCACTAAAATACCTCCGTTGTCATGGTGATCTGTCAAAAGCACGTATTTTAATTGGTTCAAAATTACAAGTGTGGAATTTTCAAAGAAATAAAAAATTATTTTTTGTATAACTATTTGACAATATAACCCTTTTTCTATATTAATTAATGAAAGTGGTTAATAATACAGTGAGTTTGTTTTATTAATTATTTCTTTTATTACTCGATTATTTTCAATCACTACTTAAACAAAAATTCGATTACAACTACAACCTACATGGAAAACCAGTTGACTAGTAGAAATATAACTACTGTTGATTTGGTTTCAAAAGATTCTGTTAATTTTTAAAACTGTTCTAATTTCACAATAAATTTTGAAACAAATAAATGAAATAAAATATTGCATAACTCTTTTCTATTATTTAATTTAATAATTATAGAAAAAGTATAGTATTCTACTCACGGGTAATGGCTATTACTCAGTAGGATGATTACACTACTCGCCTGCTGCTGGTTGTGCAACTTCATCCTCGTGAGTAATAGCCATCATGACCCGCTCGTTGAATACTATAATACTGTAATACTGTAATACTGTAATAATGTAATACTGTAATACTGTAATACTGTAATACTGTAATACTGTAATACTGTAATACTGTAATACTGTAATACTGTAATACTGTAATACTGTAATACTGTAATACTGTAATACTGTAATACTGTAATACTGTAATACTGTAATACTGTAATACTGTAATACTGTAATACTGTAATACTGTAATACTGTAATATTGTAATACTGTGATACTGTAATACTGTAATACTGTTATACTGTAATACTATAATACTGTAATATTGTAATACTGTAATACTGTAATACTGTAATACTGTAATACTGTAATACTGTAATACTGTAATGCTGTAATACTGTAATACTGTAATACTGTAATACTGTAATAATGTAATACTGTAATACTGTAATACTGTAATACTGTGATACTGTAATACTGTAATACTGTAATACTGTAATACTGTAATACTGTAATACTGTAATACTGTAATACTGTAATACTGTAATACTGTAATACTGTAATACTGTAATACTGTAATACTGTAATACTGTAATACTGTAATACTGTAATACTGTAATACTGTAATACTGTAATACTGTAATACTGTAATACTGTAATACTGTAATACTGTAATACTGTAATACTGTAATACTGTAATACTGTAATACTGTAATACTCTAATACTGTAATACTGTAATACTGTAATACTGTAATACTGTAATACTGTAATACTGTAATACTGTAATACTGTAATACTGTAATACTGTAATACTGTAATACTTTAATACTGTAATAATGTAATACTGTAATACTGTAATACTGTAATACTGTAATACTGTAATACTGTAATACTGTAATACTGTAATACTGTAATACTGTAATACTGTAATACTGTAATACTGTAATACTGTAATACTGTAATACTGTAATACTGTAATACTGTAATACTGTAATACTGTAATACTGTAATACTGTAATACTGTAATACTGTAATACTGTAATACTGTAATACTGTAATACTGTAATACTGTAATACTGTAATACTGTAATACTGTAATACTGTAATACTGTAATACTGTAATACTGTAATACTGTAATACTGTAATACTGTAATACTGTAATACTGTAATACTGTAATACTGTAATACTGTAATACTGTAATACTGTAATACTGTAATACTGTAATACTGTAATACTGTAATACTGTAATACTGTAATACTGTAATACTGTAATACTGTAATACTGTAATACTGTAATACTGTAATACTGTAATACTGTAATACTGTAATACTGTAATACTGTAATACTGTAATACTGTAATACTGTAATACTGTAATACTGTTATACTGTAATACTATAATACTGTAATATTGTAATACTGTAATACTGTAATACTGTAATACTGTAATACTGTAATACTGTAATACTGTAATACTGTAATACTGTAATACTGTAATACTGTAATACTGTAATACTGTAATACTGTAATACTGTAATACTGTAATAATGTAATACTGTAATACTGTAATACTGTAATACTGTAATACTGTAATACTGTAATACTGTAATACTGTAATACTGTAATACTGTAATACTGTAATACTGTAATACTGTAATACTGTAATACTGTAATACTGTAATACTGTAATACTGTAATACTGTAATACTGTAATACTGTAATACTGTAATACTGTAATACTGTAATACTGTAATACTGTAATACTGTAATACTGTAATACTGTAATACTGTAATACTGTAATACTGTAATACTGTAATACTGTAATACTGTAATACTGTAATACTGTAATACTGTAATACTGTAATACTGTAATACTGTAATACTGTAATACTGTAATACTGTAATACTGTAATACTGTAATACTGTAATACTGTAATACTGTAATACTGTAATACTGTAATACTGTAATACTGTAATAATGTAATACTGTAATACTGTAATACTGTAATACTGTAATACTGTAATACTTTAATACTGTAATACTGTAATACTGTAATACTGTAATACTGTAATACTGTAATACTGTAATACTGTAATACTGTAATACTGTAATACTGTAATACTGTAATACTGTAATACTGTAATACTGTAATACTGTAATACTGTAATACTGTAATACTGTAATACTGTAATACTGTAATACTGTAATACTGTAATACTGTAATACTGTAATACTGTAATACTGTAATACTGTAATACTGTAATAATGTAATACTGTAATACTGTAATACTGTAATACTGTAATACTGTAATACTGTAATACTGTAATACTGTAATACTGTAATACTGTAATACTGTAATACTGTAATACTGTAATACTGTAATACTGTAATACTGTAATACTGTTATACTGTAATACTGTAATACTGTAATACTGTAATACTGTAATACTGTAATACTGTAATACTGTAATACTGTAATACTGTAATACTGTAATACTGTAATACTGTAATACTGTAATACTGTAATACTGTAATACTGTAATACTGTAATACTGTAATACTGTAATACTGTAATACTGTTATACTGTAATACTGTAATACTGTAATACTGTAATACTGTAATACTGTAATACTGTAATACTGTAATACTGTAATACTGTAATACTGTAATACTGTAATACTGTAATACTGTAATACTGTAATACTGTAATACTGTAATACTGTAATACTGTAATACTGTAATACTGTAATACTGTAATACTGTAATACTGTAATACTGTAATACTGTAATACTGTAATACTGTAATACTGTAATACTGTAATACTGTAATACTGTAATACTGTAATACTGTAATACTGTAATACTGTAATACTGTAATACTGTAATACTGTAATACTGTAATACTGTAATACTGTAATATCTTATTGGGGGTACTTCTATATTTTAATAATGAGTTAATAAATAAAACTATACTAACTTCAAAACTTTCAAGAGGTTCTGGATATTCTTGCAGAAGGATTTTTAGGTTATACACCTTTGAACTTATAGTAGGATTTCCTGAAGGGGACAATATCATGTTGCATCTTGAAGATCAAATGTATTTTTAATAAATAGAAACGAAAAACACCTTTAGTAAAACATCATTTTCTTTGCCAGTCAACTTTTTAGAAGACATTTATTATGTTTTCTATTTTTCTTATTTTGGCAGAATCAGCAAGCTGGCTCTTGTGTAGTGAATAATAAGACCTTTGGAGAAATGTATGTGGTACTACCCACTTCTCAATATGTAAAGGTTAATCCATTATTTAAAAGTTTTCAAAATCATCTGGTATCTAAAAAAAAAGTTGTTTCTATAATGGTAAATAATAATAATAAATAGCGAAAAGAATAATTGTAGGGGTTATAATATAATAAAAAACATGTATTTTAAATAAATAAACCACAATAATCGTATTTCTCCAATTTTCCTATTTCTTAAAAAAAAAAAAAATAATAATAATAAAATTCATCGGGAATTGAACCAGCGTCACGAAATGGTCGCAAAATGCCAAGTTGAACAAAATTAATACTATACGATCTGCTCTATCACTTTATGTCGTTTGACTTATCTAATTAAATATGTATATAAACCAGGAAAAAGCAAAAATAATGTAGTTAGTTACTTTAAAATTCTTTTAATAATGTTTTAAAAAGAAAAATCTAAGATCTATATTTAAAAATAACTGTTAATAATTTAATCATCAAATCGATTTTACTACTATAACGAACAATACATCAATCAAAATAAAAATTAGATGTCTGACATATTTGACAGCTTTGCGGAAAGCATGTGGAAAGTAGATTTATCCACAAACGTGTGGTATAGGGTACTTATTATTAGACTAAATAGTGCGATTTGTCACTTTCCTAAGTGGTCGTGGAAAAAATACTTAACAAATTTTAATTTAAACTATTGACAGAACATTTTTTCGTAAAACTAGTAATAAATTTTTCCAAAATATCGTATCTGCGCTTTGGACCAAATTTGATTTAAATACATGAACATTTTTCAGAAAAACCCTGTTTATAAGTTAAGTAAAATGTACTTTTCATAAGTGTAATTTCTTTGTATCGGAACAGATCTACAGGATCAATTTGACCCTTTTTGAAAACTGATTATTTTAGGTACCTTTGGGACGGAGCTAGTTTCTCCCCAAAATTGCGACCGAACCAAAATCCTTCAATATAAACTTCCAATAGGAATACAATATATTAATGGATTTTAAAACCAAAAATTTAAATTTTTCTTTTCTTTTTCTAACTGGTGACTAGTTACATAAAGTTGTATAAAATATATCACTTTAATACTCCCAAATATAAAAGATTTCACTTTATATGTCAAAATTTAAAAAAAAATTAGTAAATCTTGATGTTTTGTGTGTTTCAGCGACTGGCGGAGAAGAATCCAGTCTATTGCCTTGTTTAGTTTATGTCCACGGGGACAGCTATGAATGGAGTAGTGGAAATTTATACGATGGGACTCTACTGGCGTCTACGGGACGAGTTATTGTAGTTACAATCAATTTTAGACTCGGGGTTTTAGGTAAGTTTATTACAAATTAAATCTTTTGTTTATCCCATTCTCTATTTTAATGCACAATAAACTTCTCAGCAGTGGCTGGTTTCTAAGGGACCAAAGAGCCGTGGCACTAGCGCAAAATAATATGTCGACAAATATTCCTTTTTTATTTTAGTTCAATAATTTTTATAATTGTCTGGTCAAATTTCTAAGCGATGCTTACATAAATTATTTATCATTATGTACTTTGATTCTGACGAAAAAATTCGCGTCGAGTTATTCGAAGACAAATAATTTAAGCGACTGACAACTCACTGGACTATTCTGTACTATATTCGAATAAAATATTGAAGAAGGTGATTCATCCCTGTTCATATACAATCGTCGTACCATAACGGTATCAGATGGGTATCATGCACCATATGATTGCAGAAGCTATCGGTATTACGTGCCATTCTAGTCATCTATGTATCTTTTTTCTACCGAAATCTATTCTTCCAGTGTTGTAAAATCATTATATTGGCAAATTGAATATATTGAAATGGTATTTAAGAAACCAAAACAATAAAACTTTTAAAATTATTGAAAATTAAAAAAATTAATTACTTTTGGACATAATAATATCACCCAGTGTGAAAAACATGCTGATAAATATAAAAACAGTAAAAAATTAATTAATTTAGTAAGAAACAGTTTCCAACCTAATTTTAAAACATAATAAAAATGCAACAGGTATAATTAAATTTGACAACTCGAATTTCGTTTTGACAATGATAAAATGTTATTATAAAATTAGTTTTAAATTACAGTATAGGTACTTCTAAAGAACTTACCTTTATTTTATAGAAATAACTTATTTTTAAAGATAACTACATCTATTTCCTTTTAATTGGGTACAGAAAATTTTAACTCTCTAGATGCATACAAATTTAAAAAGTTTGTTAATTTTTAACAAAAGAAAATCTACGGTAATTGGAGAATTTTAAAATGGAAGAGACGTAATTTCTCTGCCCTCCAAAAAAATTAAAAATAATATGAAGAAATTATACCAAACAAAGTAACTATTATTTGTTATAAAATGATGTAATGATGTAATGGTACAAAAAGTTTCTACGGATATATCATTTATAATAGTGAAAATTGAACGTACATTACCTGCTATGGATGTGTTATTGTGGGCTTCAGCCCTTTTCCTTGAACTAAAAAGTTCTTGTTGGTTACAACGTCTTTTTCTGAGAATTATCTGGATTTTCAACTGTGATAAGATGGGCATTTCCCCTGTGAAAAGCGAGTTGTACATATTTTATCAACTCTAATATAGTTTTGTTATAGAAAAGGTACAATTTCTTTTTATATGAATTAAAATACTACTTTTTCTGTTTCCAATTTTATTATCATTTACTTATTTAAATTCACCAATCATCTTCTTTGAACCATATAACTTATAATTTCAAAAATTTAAAATTCGTCCTATAATAAATAACGGCAAAACCAGCCATACAATTGACCATTTATTCAGAGAAGGTGGGGTATTTAATTAATTAAAGAGTTACCACTGTCCATAAAGTGAGTGTGTGAGTAGAAGAATGAATGAGTAAATATAAAAAATAGGATTTGGAAAACTTTATGTATAAATTATTATAAAAATAAATGTGATTTTTTTATAATTGTTTCATCTGTAATTGTTTTTGGTATAGTTTTTTTTTTGACTGGTTGGCAATCCTGAGATTCCATAGGATAAATAAATATCAACTTTGAAATTCATGATACGAGGACCAGTCTTAGTGCTAATAATTAAAATTTATTAAAAGTTAAAACACATTTTTTTAATTCAATTGTATTTAGTTAACAAAATTATGCATTCAAAAAGGTAATATAGCAGAGAACAAGTGTGGCAGACATAAGGAAGTGGTTTCTTTTAAATTTTAACAAGTTATACCGTTACAATATAAATGAATTATAATTATAAAATATCGTAATCCATTGATTCTGGAAAACTATCATAAGAATCGTATTTTTGTCGGTACTTAAAGTTATGACTAAATGTTCAAATACCGTTTTAATCATATCGTTTAAACGCCCCATATTAATGTCTTTCTTAATTTTATGAGAAATGGGATTCTGACAATATTTAGGTTTTATTCTGGTTTTTAAGAAACGTTTAACGTCATCTATTTTAAATGTACTGTTTTTTCGAGGCACAAACCCCAAATTAGATCAACAGAAGAATTCGTAGTAATTAGGGGAAACCTTTGTTGCCTAAAATCAAAAACATGGGCCATTATGATGACAACATATTGAATATATAGGTTGTTACAAAAAAAGGTGGCCTCGTTGCTAGGATAGGTAGAACACTACTAAATAAGCTGGGTTCCTAGTAAAAAAAATTCGTAACGACGTCGGTTTTCAAGATACAGTTTATTATTCGAACAGTATAACTAGCGCCCTCTATTAAAGGCAGATATAAAAACAAATTTATGCGATGTGCCAGCTTCATTTCATTACAATGTGTCCAGTATTTTCGACATAATCGTAAACAAACATTTCTTTTTTTTCAATACTTTGTATCCTTAAAACGGATGCCGTTACGAAAAATTTTTACTGAAAAAACCTAAACTTATTTTGTGCTACATATCCTGGCAACGGGGCCACCTTTTTTATGGCGTTGTTTCTTTATAAGGTCCATTAATTCCACTTTAAGCATCTCTTTAGTAAATTTTATTGTTTTATCCCAAATCCAGCTTTGCATATCCGCTTTTCTACTGGATATGGCTGGAATGTGTTCAATTCGTTTGCTTTAGTAAGAAGCGTTATCCAGTACAATAACCGAATTTAGTTCCACACGCTGTAACACTTTTTTTGAAAAAGTTACTGTTACTTTACAAAAGCTTGGCAATGACTTGTAACAGAAGTATTTTGCCATATTTTAGACGCCATGTGTTCAAAAATCACCCACGTTTTCATTGAGAAAATAGTATTTCTTAATGACTCTAAACTCTTTGTAAATAAAGCAATCACCAGGACTTTAGTTTTTGGTGTTTAAATTTGTAGGCCTGTAACTTTTGACTATTTCTCGATATTATTTAGAGTAGTTTGTCAGTGGTTGCTAACTGACATCCAATTTTCACAAAATGACTAAATCGTCAGCATATATTCGTGCCCTGACTGGAGAGAAACTTGTCTGAATTAATTTATTTATTGCGACCAGAAAAAATGTAATGCTTAAAATAGTCCCTTAAGAGATTCCTTTGTTTTTCTCCTTCTCTTCGGAAAGTACATTGTCTGTTCCAACTTGAAAATGACGTTTTTTTTAACAAGTTATTTAAAACTTTTCATTCATTTAAGGTTTTTAAAATACCAAAACGCCACACAGAATCGTAAGCTTTTTAGAACAAAATTGCTACACATTCTTGTTGACAAGCAAACGCTTCATATATTTCTGTTTCCAGGGATATTAAATTGTCTTTGGTTGACCGGTCTTTACGAAAGCCACTCTGTTCCGGTGCAATGCTATTTTTCTCTAAGAACTAAGTAAGTCTTGTTCTATTATTTTACACGTAACATGTTAAAGATAGTTAGTGTTTTGGTTTATTTTTTGTTTGGGTTTTGGAATGATTATTGATTTGTGCCATTTATCTGGTAATCTGTTGTTTAGAAAAATAAAATTATAAATGGATAACAGTATTGTTTTTGCCTCAGTAGGATAATTTTGGAGGAAACTAACTGGAATGTTGTCTTATCCCAGACAAGATTATTTTTTGTTTGCAAGGCAATCCATTTTTATTTCTGCATTTATCGATAACATACCAATACCTCTGGATTCTGCATCCTGTTTTATTTCTTGAAAATCTTGGGTATAGTTCTTATTACTAAAGGATTTCTATTAGTAATTAGCCAATGTGGTACAGAGATGTTCCTATCATTATATTGAAGAAATTGAATAGCTCTTGGTGACTATCTACCTGAAATTCTTATAATCAAGTTCCACACTTTGGAAGTCAAGGATGATGAATTAAGATCCGAAACATATATTTATCAAGATTCGTGTCTACTTTTTTTAAATAGGAATCGAGTGTTTGCTCGTAGTCGCTTTAATTCGATAGTGTTTTCTGTGGTTTTGTATTTTGTAAACTTGTTGAATGCCTTTTAGATGCTTTTATTGCAATTTGGCAGTTACTTTTCCACCTCGAAAGAGCGGGGTGTTTTGGTAAGCTGCGTTCAGTATTGTATAGAAAAACTTTTTCAAATAGATGTTAATATTTTCTATGCTTGATACGTTAAAGGAGTTTTTATTATTAAAGGACATTAGCTTAGAATATGTGAACTTATAAGTTTTGTTTATTCGCCATTTAGTAGAGGGTTCTGGGGATTCTATGTGTAACGTATTTTTACTTTCCTATCTGTATACAGATATAAGGAAAGTATAAGAATCATGATTTTTTTCGACCTTGAGTTTTCGACGGATTTTTACGTTTTGAGGTCCCCTGAATCCGTTTTGTCTATTTTCGCGATGATGTCTGTGTGTGTTTGTGTGTGTGTGTTTGTGTGTGTGTGTGTGTGTGTGTCTGTGTGTGTGTGTGTGCGTGTGTGTGTGTGTGTGTGTGTGTGTGTGTGCGTGCGTGTGTGCGTGTGTGTGTGTGTGTGTGTGTGTGTGTGTGTGTGTGTGTGTGTGTGTGTGTGTGTGTGTGTGTGTGTGTGTGTCTGTAGGTCGCATAACTCATGAACCGATACACAGAAAAACACCAAATTTTAAACTTAAGCTTTATTCCAGCGTCTAATGAACTGATTAGATTTTGGGCAGAGTCAGAACATCTGGGGGGTACTTTATGGGTGGTCATTTTTATATTTTATGGAATATATTTGTTATTTACGTTTGAAAAAGAAAATTCTTTAAATAAAAGTTACTTCTAATATAATTATCTATAATTTTTGTTTCATAAAAATTTTTCCAAAAATGGTCCGTATTCGAGAAATTTGACAAAATGTAAAAAAAATATTTTTTTATAAAAATTGTTCAAACAAAAGTTGTTTGTAATATCATTCTTCATAATTTTTATTCCATACATAATTTCTCTAAAATCGACTGTATTTCAGAAAATCTATAAATTTCGAAATTTGAAGAAAACTCAAAACCAGATAAAGAAAAAAACATTAAATTTTAAACCTGAGTTTTATTTCGGCCTGACGTGAAACGATTAGATTTTGGACAAAGTCGGAACATCTAGGGGGGTACTTTATGGGAGGCCGTTTTTATATTTTTTTTAAATAAAAGTTACTTCTAATATTATTATCTATAATTTTTGTTTTATGTCAAAATTTCCTGAAATGGTCCGTATTCGAGAAATTTGACAAAATGTGCAAAATTCTGATTTTTATGAAAATTGTTGAACTTAAGGTTGTTTGCGATATCGATCTCTATAATTTTTGTTTATACATGATTTTTCTAAAATGGACCGTAATGGAAAAGTGCTAAATTTAAATTTTTCAGTATTTTCGTTTTCAATGAATATCTATAGAAAAATTTTTTGAGGTAGATGTATGTGGACAATGTATATATTTAGTTTATCTTCTAAACATTTATAGAGATGCTGCAATAGGTTGTACAAAATAACCGGAAAAAGCCTATAATAACTAGATAGGAAAGTCATGTGTTGGACACATCAGATTTTTAATTAATACTGGAAAGTGGTCGCTGTTATAAAGAAAAGGAGAGACATCCCAATGGAGTGATGCATAAATTGATGGATCGCAGTGTTATATCTATGGCTGAAATTTCGCCAGATAGCAAGACCAAAAGGATTCGTGATCAATGATCTCCAAATTTTATTATGGTCATTTAGATCGCCTACAAAAATGCGAGAAATTGAGATTTGAAGAAGCAAGTTGTTAAGTTGATTAATATCTATCTTAACGTCAGGAGGAATATATACATTGCAAATATGGATCTTTTTTGTATCTGCTATGGTAACTGCAATGGCTTCTAAATCAGTTTAAAGTGTAATATTGGTTGTTTCATAAGAATTATGGACGTAAATGATTATTTATTCTGTTTTTGTAAAAACATTGATAGTTGTTTAGTTTGTGAAAAGCATTTTTAAGTGAGTTTCTAGTTAAGCAATAATTGTTGGGTTATGTTCTACTAAGATAATTTTTGCATATCTAAATGGGTATAGTCTCCATTTAAATTCCATTGTGAAGTTGATTAGAATTTTGTAAATTTTTATTTTCAGTAATTACGAAAGTGTTCCAGTAAGTCTCTAAAGAGGAGCCACTGTCATCTATTCCACTCATTTGCAGTTTGATTTGGGTTCTTATGTAGTTTTTATTTTAGTAAATTGGTTTTTCATTTTTCTTTTAATAAATTATGGATATATTTTAGATATACTAAGTCGATTGGATGATCCATATACATTTTCGAAGAAATCTGCAGTTTCGTTATGAGTTAAAACATATTTTTTTGAACAATCCTCAAACACTTTCTTTGTTGGCTCCGTTAATTTTGCGATCTCATTTGATTTTGCGTTTGATTTATTTGTTTTTTGGCTATCTATCTATCTGAATTAGGGCGTGGTTCAAAGCCCACTTGTACTAAAGCTCTAGGCTTAGTGTACCCCTCACAGTTTCTATCCCATCAGATTGGTTTTCTTAATGAATTCAAGAATATGTCTGATGGGCGCTTTCGCGATTTCTTCAGGTTCCGGATATTGTACTCCGAAGTACCATTCCCGTTCCCATTTAAGGTTCCGACAGTGGCATAGTATGTGAATAGGAGTTTCGTCCTCCTCTTCACATATTCTACATAGGGAGTCATCAGATAAGAGATTTAGGTGTCTTCTAAGGCCGCAGTGTCCCGTAAGGAGTCCTATTACGGCCTTGAGTCCGCTTCTGCTAAGGTTTAGCATTTGATGTTGTCTGCTCGTGGATGGCCCCTCTATGAATCTTTTGGACTGTCTAAGTCCAGGAAGTTCCATTCAGAGCCTATGGTGTTCTTTTTTTATTTGTTCCTTTAACACCCATTTAACATGTTGGTATGAGATACCACACGTGGGTTCTGGTCCAATAAGAGTTTTTTCCGTTCCCTTTCTTTCTAGGAGGTCTGCTTTTTCGTTTCCAAACACTCCCTAATGTCCTGGAACCCATTTAAGGGTGACCTTGTTATTTTCTGCCAGGGCCTGGAGGGACTGTTGGTAATCAAATATTGATTTAGATTGTACTTCTACCCTTTTCAGTGCTTTAAGGGCTGCCTGACTGTCTGTCATGATACCGATCCTCTTATCTCTAAGAGAGTCATTTAGCATGACTTTGGCGCAGGCATTTATTGCTGTTACTTTAGCCTGGAAGACTGTTGTCAGTGACCCCAGGTTCAAACTAATTGTCCTCCCTGAGTTCACATGGTAGATCCCAGCTCCTGTGCTGTTTTTCATTTTCGAACCGTCTGTATAACAGATAAATTTGTTTTGTTTTTCCCTATTTTCCCGGCTTTTGACCCTTTCTGGTATTTGAATATCGAAAGGTTTCCTGAAGTCGTGAATGATGGGCGTTCTATCCGATGGCATTCTTAGTACCGGATTTGGTTTTAATTTCTCTATCATTGTGTGGTGTCTTTTTCTCGAAAGTTCCCATTCAAATCCATTAGTAAACAGCCTGTATGGCGCCGCCATAGCCTCCTTCTTCACCACAAGGTGTAGTGGAGGAAGACCTAGCAGTAGCTCTATTGCTGCTGTGGGCGTAGTTCTAAATGCCCCTGTTATTATAAGACAGGCTAGTCTTTGTACCTTGTCTAATTTTCTTTTAGGTGTTATGCTTTTAGTCTTATGCCACCATAGACTGATGAGTAAGTTATAACAGGTACTACAACCATAGTGTAAAGCTAGTGCATCATACTTGGTTTAAGCCCCCATACGTTCCCTACCATCCGTCTTTAGGCCCATAGTATTCTTACAGCTTTTTCTGTTGTTTTTTCTATATGGCTGCAGAAGCTAAGTTTGTCATCAAGAGTTATTCCAAGGTATTTAACCTCTTTTGCCATTTTTAGATGTTGCCCCACATATAAAGCGCCTTCATTCCTTGAAGGTTTCTTTTTCTTGTGAATGCAACAACAGAAGTTTTTGTCGGGTTTGTGGACAATTCTTTTTTATGCACCATCTTCAACGATATTTAGTGCCCGCTGCATCCTTTCGGATACAACAGTCCCAAATTAACCGTTTACTACGATGCTTATATCGTCTGCAAATGCTTGCTTGTATAAGTTTTCTCTCTCTAACTCCCATAAGAGGTCATCAACTACCAAGGTCCACATAAGAGCATATAACACTCCTCCCTGCGGGCATCCCTTGTTAACTGAGACCTCTGTTGTTGTATTAAGGAGATTACTGGTAATGGTTCCATGATTAAGCATGAACTCTATCCACTTCGTAATGCAGTAGGCTACTCTACGCCTTTGCACAGATCCCAGTATTGAATTGTATGAAGCCGAGTCAAAGCTCCTTCTATATCTAGGAAGACTCCTAGTGCTATTTCTTTGCTTTCCAATGCCTGTTTAACCTGTTGAGTTAGCTTATGTATGGCTACATCGCAAGACTTTTCAGATTGGTCGGCAAACTGGTATCGATGTATCGGTTTATCCCGTAAAACATTGTCCCGTATATATCTATCGATCAATTTTTTTAATTTTTTTAGGAGAAATTATGTTAGGCTGATTGGTCTGAAAGATTTGGTCTCCTCGTAGGACACTTTCCCGGGTTTGGGAATGATGACCACTCTTGCACACCTCCAGCTTAGTGAAACATATCCGAGGGCTATACTAGCTCGAAATAGTTTACACAGTGGTCCCTCCAGTACTTCTTGGCCCTTTTGTAGAAGTACCGGGATTATAATATCAGGTCCAGCTGTTTTCTATGGTTGAAATGAATTTATCGCCCACACAAGTTTTGTTCTGTTTACTATTGAGTTTGCAAGAGACCAGTTTGTTTTTGAGGCCCTAGAAATTAGTGACTCAGTACTCCTGTTCTCTTGGTCAAGAATAATCTCACATCCAGGAAAGTGTGACTTTAGAATTAGGAGTCACAAATAGCGATTCTTCGGTCTCAGTTCTTGATGAGAAAAGTATTTGTAAAACTGATCTTTTGAGAGATTGATTACTATCTGGTTGATTAATGGAAAAGTTTGTTCGGAGTTTTCTGATGATTGGTTACTTTTTGAAGTAGATGGATTAATTTGGATCTGCGATTTAGACTCAGAGTTTCTCTTGAAGATTCTAGGTATATTTGTATCTGTGGTGTGAAAGAAAGATTGATAATTTTGTATTAGAGTTGTAATTTGCTTAGATTTGGCTTTTGCTTATATTTAATGATCATCAAGGAATAAAAATATACGGTAAGTTGTATTTTCATGTTATAAGAATAGACTTTGGAATTTTAGGACTAAATTAGGTAGAAATATTTGTTTGCCTGCGAAAACTGAGAATATGTTTAATGTTTATATTCTGGGCTGGATATACCGATTCTGAGAAATGTAATTGGAGCCATAAGTATTATTCCTAGTTTTTTCAATTCTTCTTCTGTAATAGTATGTGTAATTTGTGAGCAGACATTGTAAATTAACAGTCTTTCATTTGGTGTAATTAGTTCTTGCGCTTGTTTAATTGACAAACCAGAAGCTATTTTTCCATTATGTGCTGATAGAAAACTGTTGACTATCCTCGTTTGATAGGTATATACGTATATACGGGTGCTGGACATTCTTAAAGAAAATATTATGTATTTTGGTTGGATTATATTTTCCAATGCAACTAGGATTTCCTCTAATTTAGTATTTTTGATTGAGTTGAACAAAATAGCATGCTTTTTATTTGGAAATGTGGGTGATGCAAACTGTAGAATACAACCGATGTGTATGATTTGCAGAATTTTGAGAGCTCCTGTAGTTTTTCGAATTCCATTTTGGTCATTATTTAACAATTTAAATTTTCTGAGTAGGGCCCTGGCAACTCGTGATGAACGAGCTGATAGGTTTCGCTTAAATATTTGCTATGTACAACGATAATTTATAAAAGTTTATTGATAAATTAAAGTTGTTTTTAGGCTTATATGAACCAGTAATTTTTCAAAAAAATATCTTTGATAAGGCAACACCGCAACGTATTGTGAGAAAACAAGATATGGTTAAAACGCCTATTAAATAATAATACAGATGAAATAATAGTATATTATGCAACGATCATGTAATAACCATTACATGAGAGTTGCATACGCTATTTTTTCTACACCCGATAAATAATCAAGAACTATAAATATTATATTCATATTGGTATTGAACACAATAACAATAATTACTCGTGTATTTCTATAAAAAATTCTACAAAATTGTAATTAATGGTATTACTTCGGGTATTGGTATTTCCCTAGATTTTTGCGGCAAAATATTTTGTACTGTATTTTCTGCTTTCTCCGATATGTGTGGAGGAGTCTTCTATATCGCTGATATCAGACATTTTAATATTATAATTAACGAAGTTTAGTTATCTACCAAAATTTAATACGTTTTGACAACTAAAACAAATACATAGGAACCTAGGACAAACGTCAAACAGCATGCTTGATTGAAAAATTGTAGGTTTCTATTGATTAAAAATCTGTATCGTAATGAAAAATCTGTATCGTAATGAAAAATCTGTATCGTAATGAAAAATCTGTATCATAATGGGTATCATTATGAAACGGATTATGGGCATATAAGTGCATTATTATAATACGGGTGTAGAAAAAAAAATATATTGATACATGTTCTGTCGTTATGGAGTACCCTGTATTGTCGAATTTATTTAAAAAATGTAGCTTCTTTTGAACTGTATTACACTGAATTGCAACTTTTTTCAAAATTTTCTAATGTAGCCTCTATGCTTCGATCAGAAATAATTAACCCACTCTATATGTCTCTTAATTTGTCAGAATTTTTAATGTTAAAATATCTTGGGTACTTTAGATTTATTGAATTTCGTTCAAAATCATATCTTGAAGATTCAACGATAGCAAAATAATAGTGGACCAAACTATATAAATATAAAAAGTGTCACCGTAGCATCATAAATCCACAAAATAGTTCTGAGTAAAAAAACAAATCTTGTTTGGAGAGGTTTAAAGTGTTTGTTTCCACATGGCGTATCTCGCTATTTATTCTATACAACGAAATAAATCAAGGGCGAACCATAACTCGAGTCCAAAATGTTCTACAAACCCTTAAAAGGCGTGTACATCCGATCTAAAAGAGGAAATATGACGAAAATTGAAAAATGAACATGTAGTATATACCAATCTTGTGGAAAAATTCAATATTTGCCTTGTAAGAAATATAAAAAATGGATTAACAAACTTCATGGGGCGAGGACCACCTTTATTACACAGAAGTAATTATTAATATTTTATATTTCGATTACTCACTTTTTAAGTTATTTAATACAGAATGTAACCAATGTAATGTGACATATTGTTATGGGCGATCCGACGTTCAATTTTAACATGAAAAGCTCCTATAAATAGGTGTGATAGGTTTGTCGTTTTCTTATTTATTATATTATTGTTATTAAGTTTATTAGTATATCATATACTCTATTGGAAAAGTTAATGTGAGCGAATTTTTTTTTTTTGTTAATCTTTGTACGCCACTGATCTGAATGCTATTAATTTCGATTTGAAGATTAGCAGTTATTTCTTCTACAGTTAATCGCTATGGTTAAACGAATGTGGCTAATTTTATATTTTCTATCTTCCAAAATGTCAAAGGTGTATATTAAATATAATACTGGCCCAAGAACACGTCCCTGTGAGACGCGGACGCCAGCATTTATTGACTTAAGATACGAGTATTCGTTTACCATTTTATTTTTAAATGTTCGCTCTAATGGATATAATTTTAGTAGTTGGACATCAGAAAAAAATTCTTTTTATTAAATAGTAGACCTTGATGCCACACTTTATCGAAAGCTTTTGTGATATCAAGAAATACTGTGGAGCAAATTTCTTTTTCCACTAAAGAATTCTCTGTTTTATTTATTATGCAATGGAGTTGATCAATCGTATAAGGTTTATCTAGAAATCCGAACTGATGGGGCGGGATAAGTTTTTTGTCGATTATCTTATTCACTCTTCTTAAGAGCAATTTCTCAAATAGCTTTGATTGCACAGGTAGAAACGATATTAGTCTATATGATGTTATTTTATTATTTAGTTTTTCTGGTTTGGGTATCATTATTACCTCAGCAGTTTTACAGAGTAGTGGAAGATGTTGAACATTAAATAAAGCGTTCATTATATTGGTCAGTTTTACTTAACCTTTTCGTGGTAATTTCTTCAGTATCTCTCCTGTGATCATATCAAACTTTTTTTAGAATTTTTTTTTGTCTGTTTGTACTTATTTAAGACTAGTTATTATTTTTAATATAAAAGACATATGGTGTGCGGTAGGGGAAATGATAGACTGAATGATTTGATGGCGCCGGTTGTACAAAACAATTTTATCAGTATAAGCCGTTGTACGCCTATAATAAACAATGCACAGAAGAATTTGTATCCAACTTAACATTCACTAGGTTTTAGAATTTATTAAAACTTATTACATCTAATTTAATGAAATTACATTTAATTTGGTGAAATTACAACTAATAATAATAAATCGTCTTTATTATTTTCAAATACACAGTAAACAATCATAAATGATTTAAAATTATTTGGGATTAGTTGCAATAAAATAGGTTAAATTATTTTAGCATTTCTAAGATGATATGTAAATAATTTTGTAAACAAATAGTCTAGTTAACAAGTGCTTTTTGGGTCAAACTTTTTTCTCCGCTTACGAAAAATACGAACGAGGCGTCATTCGATTCGGAATGGCGTATAGATGATTTTTCCAATGATTTTTTAAAGTTTTAATTCCTTCCAGTTTCCAAGAAAAAAAATCAAAGGCCTTTAAATTTTGAAATATTTTGATGAAAATAAATGCATTTCTCAACAGCACTATTTTTAATGTAATCCATGAATTTAAGCTCCCAACGTCTTATTTATTTTTTTAAATTCGCCAAAATTAGTGGCTAAAACGCCTCGTTAAGTGCAAACTGATATAAACTGGTGTAAACAGGTGTAAACTGATGTAAACTGGTGTAAACTTGTGTAAACTGGTGTAAACTGGTGTAAACTGGTGTAAACTGGTGTACACTGGTGTAAACTGGTGTAAACTGGTGCAAACTGGTGTAAACTGGTGTAAACTGGTGTAAACTGGTGTAAACTGGTGTAAACTGGTGTAAACTGGTGTAAACTGGTGTAAACTGATGTAAACTGGTGTAAACTGGTGTAAACTGGTGTAAACTGGTGTAAACTGGTGTAAACTGGTGTAAACTGGTGTAAACTGGTGTAAACTGGTGTAAACTGGTGTAAACTGGTGTAAATCATTTCAGGAAACGAATGATGACTGAGAGTGTATAATACGATAGTTATAGTCGCGTTACAACAGAAGGCAACACTTAACGAAGCGTTTTAGCCACTAATTTTAAAAATCATTAACAAGACATTAAGATTTCAGGATTTCAGGATTTCAGTATTATATTAAAAATAGTGCTTTTGAGGAATGCATTCATTTTTATTATGATATTTCAAAATTTAACGCCCTTTGTATTTTTCTTCTCGGAAACTGGACGAAATTAAAACTTTAAAAAATATGCATGTTCTAGATATTATTTCCCAATTTATTTTGCCAAAATTTTAATTTTCTAAAAAAATTGCTTGTTGAGATATCCTTGTCCGAAAATTATAAGGGGGTGCTGTAATCACCTTAAGGATTTTCTAATATAAAATAATCTGGGAATACATGAGCCTCGAAAATATTGAGAGCTTTGAACTTGTGGAACGATAAGGCAGCGTTCTAAAGAAACATTTAAGAAAAAAGGTGGGAAATCCTCCGATTTAAAAATTACTAGATATTTATTAAAACAAAAAGTAGCAAATTTTGATATATTTATTAAAGATTAGCGTGTAAATGTATATTGAAATTCTTTTTAAATATTTTTAAAATACATATTGTTACGCAGCACCCTGCAGCGTGCTACGGTCGTCATAAGTAAAGGTACGAGTAAATAAAGAAGATCGAATATTCCAGAAATATCTCGAAATGTCATATCTGGTCAAAGAAAAGTCCGAATTGTTCGTGAAGGTTCTAGAAGGTCGAGGCAAGCTATATAAGTCGACGAACTAACGTCGTGGTTTCAGTTTTATGATAGACATTACATGTTAATGTTATCAGTTGTATAGTTATTGTTAAAAGTTGAGTTGAAATAAAGTTGAGATACCAAAAACCTGTGTAACATTGGTGACAGCGATGGAATACAAAGTAGAAGTTCATGGTAAATACTAGATCCACTGAGTACGAAGCAGGCATGGACACTTCAGGCCCACCAGCATGGTGTTTGAGGATGGAAGAGGAGAGAGTAAGGCGAGAAGAGGAAAAGGAACAGCGTAGGAAGGAAGAAGAGGAGGAAAAGGAACGGCGTAGGAAAGAAGGAAGCAGAGGAGGAAAAGGAACGGCGTAGAAAGGAAATAGAGGAGGAAAAGGAACGACGTAGGAAGAAAGTAGAGGAGGAAAAGAAACGGCGAGAAGAGGAGAAGAAAAGACGAAGGAAGGAAGAAGAGGAGGAAAAGGAAAAGGATGAAAAGGAAAAGGAGGAAAGGCGTAGGAAAGCAGAGGTAGAAATTATAAATGGCTTAGTACAAATCCAGGAAACCTTCAAGCAAGAGGTTAGTCAGCTTAAAATTAGAATAGATCTGTTAGAGCAACAACAAGAGCATATTTAAGCTAATTTAGACAAACAACAAGAGAATTTGAAAGCTAATTTGGAACAACAAGAACAGGCTAGAGTAGAGTTGGAAAGGCAAATTAGAGCTAAAATGGCTGAGTTAGAAAAAAGAATTCACAGCCAAGCTTTAGTAAACAGCATTGAAGCTGCAAACACTACTACCTCGTCTTCATCCATACCCGAACCAAGCCACATTCACATTCATATTCACAAAATTTTACTAGCAAGACCCTTAGGCCACTCACGTTTGACGGTCAGACAAAATGGGAATCATATGGACTCCAATTTGAAGCTGCAGCTAGATCCAATGGCTGGACCGAGAAAGAGATGGAGGCTTCATTGATAGTGTCACTGCGAGGTCAGGCAGCAACCGTTTTACAGTTACTTCCTCAAGAGGAACCCAGTTATTCATCTCTCGTCCAAGCTTTGGAGACAAGATATGGCCAGCAGCATTTGCAACGGGTATTCCAAAGCCAGCTAAAGGTTCGTAGTCAGAAACATAATGAGAGTCTACAGGAATTCGAGGCTGATATAAGAAGGTTGATTTATTGGGCCTATCCACAGGTGCCGAAAAATTTCCAAGAACAACTCGAAATAAAAGCATTCATTGATGGACTACAAGATGTGGAAATGCAGCAAGTGCTTCGTCTACAACATCACAAGACGCTGAGGGAGAAACTGATTGCAGCCCAGAAATATAAAGTGGTAAAACTCCTGTCCAGATCTTCTCGCGCAAAAGTGAGGGAAATTAAATCCCAATACTAATGATATTCCCCAAATCTTAAATATCCTACGAAATATATAACGAAACAGCCAATATGGAAGCAGAAGATGCTTCAATTGCGGAAGAATCGGACACCTTCAAAGAACTATATAAATCGAGAATCAGCGAATGAGACCGGAAAATCATATAGATCAATCTTTCCAAGCCCATCACTAAGACCAACAAGAATTAATTACAGCAGCTATGCGTCCCGAAGAAGCCAATCACCCACACCGAGCCGGCTTTTCAACAATAACCAGAAAGAAAAGCATCGAAGATGTCTCCATAGCGACGCAGACATTCTTTTCGGGCAACCCCGGTTAGAGGAACAATGCTGGTATGGTAAACGGCTCGAAGAACGAGAGAACCGGTTAATAAAGTTACCCTTCGGGCAACCACTATCAAGCCAGAGGGCGACGAAGAAATAATCACCCTTGAAAGTCTGAAACAGGAACAGAAGAAAGACAATGACTTAAAGGTTGTCCGAGAATGGCTCAAAAATTAAGTCACACCTACTTGGCAAGAGATAGTCAAATACAGTAGAACTATAAAAGGCTACTGGATCCAGTAAGATTCCCTCTATCTTTACGATGACCTATTGCACCGGAAGTGGGAGAGCCCCGATGGAGTACATGTACTCCGCCAGGTGATACTGCCGAGGTCACAGGTGAGAAATGTATTGGAGGAGCTTCATAGCAGCCGTTTAGGAGGACACTTTGATACAAAAAGGACACTGGCACGAGTTCGGAAAAGATTTTATTGGGTCAATTGCCGACGAGATGAAGCGGATTGTTGTAAAAAATGTGATGTATGCAATGGCAGGACAAAGGTCTATGGATTCTCTCGGGAACGACTGAAAGCCCATACCGATAAAGCAGAAGCTAGAATCGACAAGCGTGCCACAGATATACATTTTGAGAGGGGCGACAAGGTATGACTGTGCAATCCCAAGCAGCGAAAAGGACTTCGTCAGAAATCACAACGGAACTGGGAAGGCCCCTACTCCGTCCTTAAGGAAAATCAACGACCTGCCGTAGTCACATTGGAAAGACAGCTTTTATATCATGGTCCAGATGCTCCCCATTAGTTCCAACTACGTCCCAGTAATTAAGTTATTCCGATCTCAGAAATGGCCCTTCACGTCTGGAATTGGCCCCAGGGGCCAAAAATTGCCTCTGTATGGCTTGAAAGGTGGAAGAGTCAGGACTGGCCCAAATCGATTTCCTGAGGGGTTTCGAGGTTGCTGATCACGATTATGATATTCAAATTGAACCACAGCAGACCTGGACTTTAGGAACGCCGATGAACGTTATCTACGGGGACTATCCCAAAATTCACGCGGGTAAGGAGAGAAACTAGGCGTTTGGGGGTATTTTGGGTTGCTGAATTTAAATATAACATCGGCGAACACTTCCTGGACATCTGGTGCGCTAGAAACGGCACGTGGACGTCACCTCCGAAAAGTTTCTTACCAAGATTGCCAAAAACAAGCCGAAAAACCTTATAGGGGTATTTTTTGGGGCCCTTGATCTAAATTTCACGTCGAAAACGATCCCCGAACACCTAGTGCATCGAAACTCTCCGAGGGTTCTCCAGACACAATTGCTAAAGACAAACCGAAAATCGTCATTGGGGTTTCTAGGCACGCGGAATCCAAATTCCATCACGAAAACGTACCTCCGGAGACTTCGTGTACTGGAATTCTGGCCTGAACGTCATCTGAGAGGGTTTTCCTCACACAATTGAAACTACTGTGTCTTATTAGAGATCCCCGTATACCTCACTGTATCTATATACTTCAATATGAGGAAGTAAAGTCGGGGACTCTATACTGTATCGTTTAAACTACTCTTTATACTTGACAATCGAGTCTAGAGGAATACATGGGTAAAGGATAGGCGCATTTGAATTGGTGGATGGGGCATTTGGGATCTTTTAGATACCGGGGAAAATTATCACATAGGAGTAATTCTTGAATTAAGGCCGTAACCGAGCATGATGAAAACTTCTTGAAAATCTATTCGCAGAGTGGAAGAACATTGGCGTCACTCAATTTTCATGAGAATACCACTCGATTACTACGTCCCAAATACGAGTTTACCGCCCTTGAGGGATCGTTTTCTCGGTCCCAAAGGGGAAATTCCAGTTGGCCATAAACTTTTCGAGCACAGTCTTAGTTCGAGAACTAGGACACAAATAAGGAAATACCACTGTAGCGATTGCAACGTTCGAAACACGATTTTCCGGCCCCTGAGGGGCCATTTTCCAGTCCCAAATGGGGAATTACAGTTGGCCATAAACTTTTCAAGCACGGTATTCATTCCAGAATTCAAGAATTTAAAATACATAAAAATACCTCCAATGCCATTGCGACGTCCGAAACACGATTTTCCGGCCCCTGACAATGTGAATTTTGTCAAAAAGGTGAAGAAAAATTAACAAAAGTCGTATTGGGTTATTTAAATATTAATTTATTATTAATATTATTATTGTTAGCGAATAAAATAAACATTAAATTATACTTCTGGTTATATCGGTAAGTACTTTCCAAATATCACGCGAGGTGAGAATTGTTTCCTTACAAATTATGCAAATTTCACTCAAAAAAATCTTCCTGAAATAATATACCTCTTGACTATCATATTTTAGTATTTTAAGCAAGATTTGGTTTCGTGAAATTTAAACGCATACTTTGTAAGGTAACAACTATATATTCGGATAAACATTTAACCTCTTCTGGTATTTTCCTCGATAATATCATAATGTAATAATTTCCTATACATTTTGTTACTTCATAATCACACACCGTACTTGAGTAATAATTGATAATCATACTTGGTATATTAATGCTGTAAAATAGGCAAATATTTTGTTTCTGCTTATAACGCCTATTTTACCCAAAAAGAGTTGGGAGTCGCTATACCTTCCTCTCGGCTAGTTCAGCACACGACTACTTGGGCAATGGGTGCGGATCTTCACTTTTAGTTAGGCGTTGAGTGGCAGACACTGTCCTGGGCGCCACTGCATCAATTAAAGGGAATACAGAAACCAATATGAGAGTATATCTGCTTAAGACACTTATACCTAAGAAAATGTGTTAACTGTAAATTACTGAATCAGTGACAAGAGATAAGAGAAATCAAACTACTATTTAATAAACCCAATTTATTAATAAAATAGTTATTTATGAAAGATATGAATGCATAAATAATAAAATATCTATGAAAGATATGAAGAATATCTACATGCAATTATGGTTCAAAGATACATAAAATAATTAGATTATTGTAACACCTGTATTAATTATACATAAAAAAGTGTGTAAGTCCTAGGTATATTATATTTTAATAAACCTCGGCATTTCAATAACTGAAGGGTATTGATAAATCAGAAATATAATAAGTAAGTATGCTTATTAATTTTAAATAGAAAGTTAAATTTTAGTATTTAATACTAGGAGAACATCTGTAACTCCTAGAATATAGAATAATCACAAGAACTTCAAGTTCAGTGTTATAAGTTAATATTAATAGATAAATTAAGTCGAATAATGTGGCAATGTAAACTCTGTACATAATACCATAATACCATTAAATATAAATACAAATGATACCCAAAGTATGGTAAATTGTTTACCTAGGATATAGATCTATACCTGTGGTGTACAAAGACATTTGTCTAGAAAGAAATATAAATAGGTTTATACCATATGAAAAAGAAAATATTTATCAAATGAAAATGTATATGTTATACTCATACTTTAAAAGTATAAAACAAAAATCATAGCGAGATAAAAATAGAAAATAAGCATCACTGCATTGCAAGTTATATTATTAAATAAAATTAAAGTTCTTACAGACTACACTGAAGGCTTTTTACTTATGCCTGGACAGGGCACAAGCACTCGTCGGCTACTTCATTAGGCAGTACTAAGGGTTGATCATCAAGACAAATCCGGGATTGAGGATCAGGCCCCATGGTTCCACAGCTTAGAATACTTAAAGGTCCTGGCCTCAGCATGCCGGTATAACAATTTAGTGAGTTCCCCAAACTCTTGAGTATCATGATAAAATTCGGACTTCCGCAGGGCTTCACTCCTGGGATATTAACAGGGTACATCATCCAGAACCAAACGGTATACGTAAATGTTTCCCTTATGGCCACGTTGTGGACATGGGCTAACGCCATCCGCAAAATGGAGGACACCAACACCAACATGGGCTCGTCCTTCGTAGTTTGAAAAACCAACAGTATAGGTAATACTAGGAGGACCCTAATAAGTTTCACTTATTAATAAAAATAAAATAAAAATGGTTAAAAACCTACCCTACACCGAGGGGCACCATCCAGATGAAATCGGCAACAAGACACAAAAAACTCGTATCATATGACACCTTTTAACTTTTTTCTACACCAGTATTATAATAATGCACTTATATGCCCATAATCCGTTTCATAATGATACCCATTATGATACAGATTTTTCATTACGATACAGATTTTTAATCAATAGAAACCTACTATTTTTCAATCAAGCATGCTGTTTGACGTTTGTCCTAGGTTTCTATGTAATTGTTTTAGTTGTCAAAACGTATTAAATTTTCGTAGATAGCTAAACTTCGATAATTATAATATTAAAATGTCTCATATCAGCGATATAGAAGACTCTTCCACACATATCGGAGAAAGCAGAAAATACAGTACAAAATATTTTGCAGCAAAAATCTAGGGAAATACCAATACCCGAAGTAATACCATTAATTACAATTTTGTAGAATTTTTTATAGAAATACGAGTAATTACTGTTATTGTGTTCAATACCAATATAAATATAATATTTATAGGTCTTGATTATTTATCGGGTGTAGAAAAAATAGCGTATGCAACTCTCATGTAATGGTTATTAAAACACTCGCATAGACCATACGAAACTCGCCTTTGGCTCGTTTCGTATCCCGGTTAATGCTCGTGTATTAATAACCATCATTACATGATCGTTGCATAATATACTATTTTTTAATCGTCTTCACATGCTTGATTCGAATCGAAAAAGAAAGAATTTTTACTTTTTGTCGATTTACGAACTACAATCTGTCAAATTCAATTCTAGAAAATTCGGTCGTGGCTATTGAACCGATTAAACTGTGTGGATCCATGATTTACACGAAATCCGTATATTAGAGAAGATATGATTATTTAATTTAGTTTAAATCCAATGAATATTGTTTTATTTAAATATTTGAAATGTTGATTTTTATTAGTAATGAGTTTAAAAGTGAATTTATTTTTAATTTTATAATTCCTAATGTACATGACAGTAGCCAGAACCAAGGTATGGTTAAATTAGATTGTTTCAGAATAAGCAACACCTAATACATTAAAGTGTATTTTGGATAGTTGCACTAGTAAATTTAAATATTTATATATATTATATTTTATGTAGGTATCTTTTAGAATAATAAAACGCTACATGCTTCTGTACTGTACTGTAAATCGTTGAACTGTCATATTTTATAAATTCATAATATTATCTATGAAATACAACTTTTGATATTGGTTCTATGGAGAATCATATAAATTAATTTACTCAGCGTGTGGCCAAATCAATTTCACTCGTCCTTCGGAGCCGCGAAATTAATTTTTGACAACACGTTTCGTATATTAGCTTATGCGATTATCGATAGTCTCGATAACACTCGTTGTATTATATGAAATTCATTTACCGATTTTACTCGATGATCTTCCCCTTCACGTTCGCCAACAAATGTGGTTTTGGACCGATGGTGCACGTGTCCGTAACACCACACTAATCCACAAGAAGGTGTGATCATTAGGGTGACCAGCTCGATCACGGATTATACAAAAATTAAATTTTTTGTGGGATTGTGAAAAAAATAAAGTTTATATTGTCCCTGAAATGGCGAAAGAGGACATGAAAATTCGAATTAGAAACGTGCTTCAGATTATTTATGTTCAAATGCTGATAAATGTAAATCAGTCTTTTGAACTTCAATTACAACACTGTATTAATGTTATAGGAAGTCAATTTGAAGAACTTTTATAATTTTCTAAGGAAATAAATCCAAATGTGACCAATTTAAAAATAAACATTTAAGAATTGGAATTTTTTAAATTGGTCAAATTTGAGAATTTAAAATAAATGTCCTTTGTATTATTAGTATGATTATTATTCCATCTCATGTAACCCTCTGCAGATTCCTTTAGAGATTGGAATCAAGAATGTTTTTCCCTGCAATGAGACGAAACTGGTTCAAGAATGAAATTCTCTTTTGATAGCAAAATAAAGAGTTGAAAATTATTTTTTATCTCTGCTATTTTACTTTTGATATAATACAATTTCTGTTGCAGTATTAGCAAAATGACTAGTTGTTTTCAGGAGGTAAACGGTAAACGGTAAACGGTAAACGGTAAACGGTAAACGGTAAACGGTAAACGGTAAACGGTAAACGGTAAACGGTAAACGGTAAACGGTAAACGGTAAACGGTAAACGGTAAACGGTAAACGGTAAACGGTAAACGGTAAACGGTAAACGGTAAACGGTAAACGGTAAACGGTAAACGGTAAACGGTAAACGGTAAACGGTAAACGGTAAACGGTAAACGGTAAACGGTAAACGGTAAACGGTAAACGGTAAACGGTAAACGGTAAACGGTAAACGGTAAACGGTAAACGGTAAACGGTAAACGGTAAACGGTAAACGGTAAACGGTAAACGGTAAACGGTAAACGGTAAACGGTAAACGGTAAACGGTAAACGGTAAACGGTAAACGGTAAACGGTAAACGGTAAACGGTAAACGGTAAACGGTAAACGGTAAACGGTAAACGGTAAACGGTAAACGGTAAACGGTAAACGGTAAACGGTAAACGGTAAACGGTAAACGGTAAACGGTAAACGGTAAACGGTAAACGGTAAACGGTAAACGGTAAACGGTGAACGGTAAACGGTAAACGGTAAACGGTAAACGGTAAACGGTAAACGGTAAACGGTAAACGGTAAACGGTAAACGGTAAACGGTAAACGGTAAACGGTAAACGGTAAACGGTAAACGGTAAACGGTAAACGGTAAACGGTAAACGGTAAACGGTAAACGGTAAACGGTAAACGGTAAACGGTAAACGGTAAACGGTAAACGGTAAACGGTAAACGGTAAACGGTAAACGGTAAACGGCAAATGGTCGGCGCGTTTCTGTGACATGGACTTTGAGTTTTTCTCTTTTCCTTTGTTTTTATTTTTATAATTTTGTTTAATTTGCTAGTTTTTTTATTATTAATAGGTGCACATTTCAATTTTTTTCTTTGTTCTATGAGAGGAATCGTACTAAGACATATATGCCTGTCTTGTGTAATCCGTACTATAAGAAAAATAGAAAAAAAGAAAAACAAACGAAAAAAAAAACAGAAGTATAATAGAATGTTTGAAAAATACAAAAAAAAAGATGATTCACTAATAGAATATTAATAAGACAGGTCCAAAAATTGAGATTGGATAGTTGGCCTAAAATACAACCATCAGATTACAAATTTCATCAGTCGTATACGAGGTTTGTCAAAAAAACGTAATTTTCTCTTCAGCAAAAATCTTATTTTTCGTCAAACTTCGTATGCGGCTTAAAAAAATTGATATCTGACGGTTGAATTTTAAGTTTTGGACCATGCAGAACTTTTTATCACGAATAAAGTTTTTTACAAAACCAATAATAAAAAAGTTTTCCATATGGTTCCAACTTAGTGAGACATATTGTATATTATGTATGTTGTGTTTTGAACAATATTAGTGCAAGTCAAATATTTATTTAAGTGAAAATATGAACATTTGTTTAATACATTTATTTAATATTGATTTATTGCTGCACGAGTTAACCGCTTTTAGAAGCAGTATTATATTCACATCGATTGGTAAGTAAATATATGCCTTTATTACAATTCACGCAAATTAGAATCAAAATACTGTTCTCCTATTACTAATATTACCACTACCACTTTGGTTTCACTGTGAACGAAAGTTACACATAGACATACTAAATCGTGAGCTATTAAATAATGCACATCAATTTACAAAATTTTAATAAATTGTAATTGTTTACATAATATGGAGTGGAAGATAAGAATAACTATCTCATTCTCGCGGCAGTTAAGGTGTGATGTCTCCGTTCACGTCTTGAATAGGTGACCACTGAACCGACTAGCGGTTAACCATCGAAGACGTGGAATAAATGATAAAGAATGAACGTATGATTAATGGGAAGCAGTAGGGCATCCAAATAGTGGCACAATAGACCATATGGGCTTTAATGCCGTCATGCGAAGGAGGGAAAGCAGGATGGACTCAAAACTTATTTGTAGGGAACCTGATTATGGGAAGACTACCGAAATCCCTAAGGGTGGAGGAGATGGATGTCAGAAAAATAAAAAAACTGTATAAAGTTAGGTTTAAAAATTATTGGGGAGTAACTACCTCTATTAACCTCCCCCCCCATATATGTGCCCCTCCCAGCTAACATTTATAGTTTCGAAGACGTAACCGCTACCAACCTAGTAACTACAAAGGTAACGGCGACCATCCACCGCTACCACCTAGTTACTAAGCTGCTATATAATAGTTACCAAAGTGGGGAATGATTTTCAAGTAACCAAGTAGTTCCAGGCTAGCTATTGGAACTTCAACCGCTACTATTATTAAAGTCACAAAGTAGTGGCAGCCTGGTTATTGCTACGTAACACCATAGTAACTGCTTCATCTCTATTGGACGTGGGCGTGTCCTGACGCTCTTGTTTAAATATGTATGAATTTAATTTTTATTTAAAGTCTTGTTTAAAAGATATTATGATAGATGGCGAGGCAAGTGGTTGACTTTGTTACTTGAAAGTAATAATTTAGTAGGTATATTATACTTTTATAATAGCGTGTTTAAAGCTATTTGGGGATATATTTGTTTAAAAAATAGAAGTTTACTGAGTAAAATATTAAAATAATTCGAAAAAATAAAAGCGCCACCCAAATTTTACGTTTTTCATAAAAAAAGATAATAATAAAATAATAGTATTAAAATAGAAAGTGATATTAAGCACTCACATCAATTTTTTATGTTAAAAAAAGTGCATATCTTATTTCACCTAAAATATATGGCCGAAATATAAGTTGTGACTATGAAAGATAATACTACCACTTCAAAGTAATTTTGTCTTTAGTAACTCTAACTTAAAATATTGTCAATTAAAGTAAGTGCGACTATAAAGTCAATTTTGCAACTATGCCGAAGTTACTATAAAGTAATAACATGCTACTATAAATATAAAGTTATAATGAAGCACCCAGTTAAGTTCCAATTACTAGCAGTTGTTACTTGTTAGTTAAAATTACTTTGTAGTCGCATTTTAGTAACTTTTATGGTTTCCGCTACTATAAGATGGTGACTTTAAAGTAAAAATTACTTTAAATACATTTTTTAAGTAAATTTTTGGTTATTGTAACTTCGTTATGGGTGTTTGTATAACCAGAACTACAAGCGACACACTGAGAATAACTGTTACGTTTTAATGACTGTATCACTAGGAATATAAAGTAATTGTTACATTAAACAGGCATTTATAGTTGTAGGTACTACATATTTACTAAATTAAAGTAATAAATATTAAAGAATAAGTAATTATGACTCTCTATGCTATTTGGGGGGCTGCTTCTCACTCTCTAGATTAACAACACACAACGTTGTCGGCCCAAGCCACCTTCCCATTATCTTTTCTGCAAGTCGTCCCGTTTTATTGGCGCACTCTGTACTATTTTGTCACAAATATTTATATTATTTACATATTTTATTAATATAATTATTAATTTGATATATGTTGTTTAAAAATCATAAATTTAATTTTTCCTCTAATTTGCTTGACATGAATTCAGGCAATGTTCCTTGTTTTCATATAACATCTTACATATAAGCTTTATATGTTAAAAACTGCTTGCAATTGAATTTGTTATCCGTAAAATCATCTATGTCTTATTTCAACTAATAAATCGTTTAAATGGGTTACATGTAGAAATTTTCTTACTGCTGGAACACCAGGAAAGGGATAAGTCGCTATTACCACTGCTGACACAATTTACAACTATTCAAATCACTACCTCTCTAAAGCTGGCAGGACGAACTGGGCAGAATCGATTAAGATCTATTACATTATAAAGTACTTATTTTGTACTAATTTGTACCACCAATAAAAAATTTGTACCATTTACCATTTTCAAAAAAAAAAAAAAAAAAAAAAAAAAAAAAAAAAAAAAAAAAAAAAAAAAGTGGAGTTGCTAGGTTATTATTAAGCTAGCAGGACCACATTAAAAAAAATAAAATAAAAAATAAAACGAAGGTAGAATTAAAAAGAATTGAATTTGTACCATCAATCAATTTTTTGTACCATGTACCGTTTATAAAAAAACACATGGTGCTTCTAGTTTAATATTAAGCTAGCAGGACCACATTAAAAAATACAGAAGTAGAAATAAAAAGGATTAAATTTGTACTAATTTGTACCATTAAAAAAAAAACTAATTTATCAAACTGCCTGAAACAACTTCTAATTGAATCCAAATCTGTTATACATAAGAAAAAAATGACTCTTTGCACAAACAGAATTTATTGTTATTTTTGCATAATAAACAACATAGTTTGTACTGTTAAAATATAAACTTTTAGAATTTGTACCCCTGCCGTTCCTTAAGAAAATATACAAGTGAAAAGTATCCTTTTGCACAAGCAGAATAAATAGTTATTCCTGCAATAGAAGGAACATAATTTTTAAGGTTAAAATATAGAGTTTCAGACTTTATACCCCTGACATTCCCATATAAATTCTACAGAACACATATTAGGCTCAAAAAAAGTATCCTTTTGCCCGAGTAGATTCAATAGTTTCTTCTGCAATAATAACATAATTTGTACCGTTAACTTACAAAGTTTCAGATTTTGTACCCCTGCCGTTCCTATAGAAACTATCCTGAATTCATAATAGGTTTAAGAGAAAAATATCCTTTTGCACAGGCAGAATCAATAGGTACTCCTGCAATAAAAGTAACATAATTTGTACCGTTAAAATATAAAATTTCAGATTTTATACCCCTGCCGTTCTTATAGAAACTACCCCGAAATCATATTAGGGCCAAGAGAAAAGTATTCTTTTGCACAAGCAGAATCAATAGTTATTCCTGCAATAAAAGTAACATAATTTGTACCGTTAAAATAAAAAGTTTTAATTTTCTATAGAAATAAAATGTAGGTACCTATATATTGTTGATATTTGGTAAGCGTGGCTACTTCTTTCTCTTTAAAATTTTGAAAAGTCGAATATCAAATTATCAAAATCTTTCATTTCTTGTTTCTATTATTTTCCGAAACACCCTTATAAAATCTTTTATCATATCAATACGTCGCTCGCCGATACAACCTTTAGTGTTTGTAAAGAATTTATTATTCATGTTTCCTACCTGCCGTCCAAATTTTAATTGGCCATTTTAGAGCCGCCGAATGTAAATGTTTTAACAAGGCTCTCAAATTGCAAATGGGGCACTCAGCACAAACTTAGCAAACTGTTTGCATAAGCTCTATCGGTGTAATAGATAAATTGATTGATAGTCTTGTCGTATAATCAACCTCAGGTTGAGTCTATAGACTATGATAATACGTAAATATACTTGGGTGTTAGTGATAGTTCATGTATAACCATGATTATTAATACATATATTAGTTAGAAATTAATAGAATTATTATGTGAGCCCTATAGATGTTTTTATACATATTATTATATACATATTATTCATATTACTTATTTATTTACTCTTAAATGTAAAAAGCTCTATTACAAAATATTTAAATTAGAGAAACATAATATTAAATTTATAAAATAGCCCTTAAATAAAAAGTTATCCATAAATGAGGAGTTTGAAAATAAATGAAGAATTCAATAATTAACAACGAGTAGTATCGGGACTATCTATAATATAAGTACAAAACGTCATTTGGCAAAACGTTAAGAGCATTAATTTATATATTCCCGATACAAAAGGTTATATAGAGTGGATTATGTTATAAAAAACTAATAAAATATGACAGCTCAATAATTCACATCTACTATACAAAAGCACACATAACATAACAAGCTTGCCCACTAGATCTTTATATCATTAAATAAAATGGATGGTATTATACAGTAAGGAATCATCTGTAATAAAGTTGATATTAGAAAATAAAGAAAATGTTGGGGGTTTACCAAAAATCGGATCGCTCTTGGGAACATTGGAGTAAGATAATTTCGTTGTGAAAAAAATATTAATGAATTCTTTGTTACATGACACTCTCTAAACGGGCCATACTCAACCTGCGGCCCTTCAAGCTTTTTTTGCGGCCCGAAACACTAATAAGAAGGTGCTTTTTCAAACTATAACTTTCTGTTTTTAAAATCTTAAGCAAAATGTGCGAAAACATTCTTCGGTCACTGTGCCAAATATCGCGCTTATTTTTAAATGAACATTTGGAATTCGTGGGGTTATTGCAAAAACATTTTCGAGTTAATAAACTTTTGTCTCCAAAATAGCTAAAATAATATACGGCATAAACAAGACAAGTGAAACTTAATCTATATTATTTATGATAAACAGATGGCCAAATTAATACATTCAAAATATGCACAAACAAGATGAGTGACATTTATACCAAAACACAATCATAACATTGTGTTCAATTGATAGTAGTTTGTTCACATAAGAGACATAACTTATTTTGCTTAATGTGTTTAATCTGATTCCTGATAGTATATATTTCTGACAAAACAAGATAAAGCCCAGAATACCTATTTTTGTTGAATGTGTTTGTTAAAATACTTCAACATTTTGCTCAAGCCATTTGTCTTGTTTTCCCTAGAGCCGTCTCTGGCCTTTCACGATTGTTCCGAAATATACAAGGTGATTACGTCACCCTTTTTTACGCTATACAGCTAACCTTCAAAAACCAATAGAGGGTAGCTTGAAAGAGTGGAAAAAGACAGCTCTGAAAATAATTACAAAAAGTGCTAGAAGATTAAAACTAAATGCAAATTAGGTGCTACACCTGATGAATTTTACCGTTATCACAATCTACCTGTATCCAATAATTTAAAGACACGGTACCTGAATCCTCCATTAAAGATAGTGACAAATACACATACAATATTATGACTGTATGTAGAGAGCTAAAATAACCTAAGTGACTTTTTTGTGGATGGATTCTTAGTTTATACTAATTATGTTTTGATTATCTTTTTTTCATTAAAGTGTTGCAAACTTCATCTGCGTGAGTTATGACCTGCATTACCGCTCGTTAAATAATATACTATTAAATAAGGACTTTCCCAGTTCAAAATTCCTTTTATTGACCATAATACTTTTTCTTTAGAATGAAAGCATTAGTTCTTGTTTTTCAGTTTTTCAGGTAATCAATTCATATTTTAATCTAAACGGTACTTAAGCGCAGTAAAGTTGCAACAACTAAACAATATAATGAACTAATAATTCGAGAGACGCTAAAATGGTGGTTCCCACCTTATCGAGACTGAGGCCTACAAGTTGTAAACTCGTAGCGTAACAAAAACGAGAGATGATTTAACTTGGAACGAAAGATCGAAAGCCGATAGTAGTATTAGGACATTGAATTTTTTGGTTTGTGAAGCATTGGCATTACTTAGGTTAAACCATGTGATGATTTTCACAAGCCTCGATTTTTAAAACCATTCTATATCGCCTTTTGATTAGGGTTTAAAAACTTGTTCGAGGAATTTATCCAATAATAATTGGCCCCTTTACCTCTTAAGCCTGCTCATGTAAAATTTTTGGGCTCCCTACTTCGCCTATTTATATTCCATTAATAAAGGACAGAAGGATGAGTATTGCATCTATGTTAAAAGAAATAAATTGGCTTTCAGTTCAGAATTATGTTCAGTACATGACTGATATTTATTTATAAAATAAAAATGACATAGTACCATCGCATCAGATCTATTAGAAAAAATTCAATATAATTCGCAATATCACAACTATAATACAAGAAGCCAATCTGACTTTCATGTACGGCAAGCCATCACTAAAAGTTCCCAAAATATAATTTTTATTAAAGGTTTAAAAAATTTAATAGACTGCCTACAGAAATTAAAAAAAAAACAATAAATGTATTCAAAAGTAACCTCAAACAATACTTGATAAATAAACAAAACGGATATACTTTCTTGTGATAACACTGCCCTTTTCAAGTATTTCCCTTAATTTATTGTTATTTCACCCCTCGTTTTACCCGCATTTATTATAAATTATTTATGTTTTTAGATCATGTACTTTATTTTAAAAAAATACTCGATGTTATATTAAAACTACTTACTATGTTTAAACTATTAATAGTTTTGCGACGATAGGTTATAGCAACTTATAGCCACAAAACTATTTTTGTGTTAAAGTAAATCCATAGAGAGCAATGTAATTTATAAAGGCCTTCTTTCAACATACAAATAAATGACAACTTTATAATAATTAAAACTTTATAATAATTAAAATAGAAAACACAACAAAATACCTCGGTATCATAATTGATCAAAATTTGAAATGAGTTGATTACATTACGTCATTAAAATCACAAGGTAAGAGGATTTATTTTTAAATTTTATGAATAAAGGAAATTTATGAATAGGAGTTTACTAATTATTTACAATTCGCTGGTTGAATATGTATGTATATATAATGTAAACTTGTATAATTAACATTATCAACAAAAAATAAGCATTATATCCTACCTCTGTTTTATATAATAAAAAAGTGCTTTGTATAAGAACATTATGTTATCTGTCTTGCTGTACCTTTATTTATGAAAAGCCTGAATTAAGATACATTACAAATTATTTGCAATAAATATCAAAAGAAGCATACATTTTTAAATAAATGACATTTAAGAGCCTTTCACACATCACAGTTGACATCTTGATACAGGCACAGCACAGCCAAGCATTATTCTGATTTTTGCCAAATAAAATAGCCGGTTAATTATTCTATGGGGTTGCGACAGATAGCGAATTTGATGAAGATGTTTTTGTGGTTAGGGACCAAATAGTAGTACGCTAAAGTTAGCACCACCATAAAAAGTCATTCTTAAGAAACTGCTTATATATTTTTTATAAATTGGCAGGTTTGGCGACTAATTTCTAATAAAAATACCCTCCAAAATGGCTATTGTTGCAAGTATGAAGGTCGCAACCCGCCTTAGAAATGTCACCTTTACTATCAACAGCTGTTGTTTGACAGGTCGTTAGAGAATGTTTGCAATTTATGGATTTTTCTAGAATGTTAGGAATGTTGACGTTAGAAATAATTGGATTCCTAAAATTGTCACACAAAAAATGCATAGGCGGATTTTAAGAAAATTTATATTAAAGTAGTTAGGATGAACCGAAAATTCTGAAAATCAATAGGGTTCTAAGTTAGAAGTAATTATTTAAGAAAATCAAAACCGCAAGTCAGTCAGAACTTTCGTTCTAGAGTTATCGTGCCGGCATACACACAGACGAACAGACGAAACATTTTTTTTTGCATTTTCAGACTCAGAATGATCGGAAACATGAAAACATGCACGAATGCAATACTGAGGCCCCATAGAAAGTGCATCAGTAAAATGAAATTAAATTTATATTTAGAAATAAATAAGTTAGCTAAAATTTTTTACTGTATGAAGTTATTAAAATTATAAATAATTATGATACAAAGATTCATATGTGAATTTTCAATTTCTATTGATGTGACGGTTGCTCATCTGCGTTTTACAATATCAATACATGGCTTGGCTTTGTCACAAAACCCTTTATAGTAAAGCTATTAATCCGAATTAGAATCTTGATATTATTATTTCTAAACTTAAAACGTGGTCCACTAGTCAAAACATTTGGTATAATAATTATATATCATTATCAGTTGCCACTGCCACTGGTAAAATCTGTAATTTAAAAAAGCGTATTATAATAATAAGACAATCATATTTTAAATGGATCGCTTACTACCATGTTTAAGAAGTAAATAAATTAATAAACATATTCCAAATAATTTAAGATTTCTTGCATTATGTTAATAAAAGTTCAACAAAAACCAGTTATTTGGTATTCTGTCCCGTACTTCCATATCTCTAATAGCTCTGCATATTGCATATAAAAATTTTAAATTTTGTTTTGCATATTTTCTTCCTAAAAGCTGTCATTAGGAGGAATTTTCTCCACTTTTATTCCTCAAGGAGTCCAAACGCACAAAATGCAGAACCCCATTTTTTATGTAATGTGCAGCTAGCCCTGAATTTGAAAATGCCAATTGTGGTTCTTCTTAATGGTATTGTTCTTTACCCAAAAAGCTCTTTCTCTACTGCATATGTCTAAATGCCTTCTTCTACAGTCAGCACTCTAGCTCCATATGGCCATTTTAACTCTATCATAGAGTTTTGTTTTGTTTTTTAAAATATATCCGGACAAGCAGCAACATAGTCAAATTCAGAATCAATAAAAAGTCCACATTTAAAAACTTTTTCTTGCAAATACATTTCCAAATCTTATTTTGCTATGGATTTATTGTCAATGCCATATTGGGTGGCATTAAATATATTGTCCATTTTTATTTGTATTTCTTTTCTTTAAAAAGACATCTTTTTAGATTTTTTTCAACAGAAACCGATTCAAATTTTCAAAAAGTGACTTCAGACGGGTACGGTTTGAGCCTTTGCCTGTATTTACATATTTTTTCTTGCAGTAAAAATAAAAAATATTCTGTAAAATTGGTGTACTATGAAATCCTTGCATATTATATATGACGATCATAGTATTACAAAAATTATTTACGTAAAACAATAATGTGCACAAATACATAAAATTTATTTATCCCTCGTAAAACATCAATAAAATATATTATAAATTGTTTTCATTAACAAATATTAATTTCTTAAAAATTTTAAGAGAGGCATCGCTTTCCAGACGAAAAATTTGAAATGTAAGAGTTTCGTAGTACCCCACTTTTAAAGCTTATTTTTGATCATTTTTAAAAGAAAAAAATATGTACGTGTAGCAAAAGGTAAAATCTATGCTTATCTGGAAACAAGTTTTCAAAATCCAATTTAGTTTTTTCTAAAAAAAATTGAGAAAATGTGTAAAAAAGTCGAGTTTTTTTAGAAAAAACGGTTCTAAATTTTGAAAAAGTGTCTTCAGAGAAGCATAGATTTAACCTTTGCCTACACGCACATATTTTTTATTTCAAAATAATAATTCAAAAATAAACTTTAAAAGTAAGGTACTACGAAACCCTTGCGTGCTCTACTCTAAAGCCACGTAAATACTCCTCTTAACGCAAAAGTAAATGCACGATTTTAATGCAAAATAAATATACAACGGCTGGAAAATATATTTCATCAATCAACCCGTTGACATTTATAGCTGTTTCGCTCTATGTAATCTTTCAAAACGTATGATATGCAACAGTTATGAATTTCATTCGGGTACGGTAGTTAAAATGTTTCTGAATTTATGAACTGTATCAATAAAAACAGTTGGGATTAAAATGAAACAAATTCATTTAGTATTTGATTGAAATGGAAGGTATTAGATTCAGAACGGTAATAAAATAATTTATTCACTCAAAATGATGACATAAGCTACTACAAATTGATTGAACAAATGTAGGTGTATAAATAAATAAAAGACAAATATGGCATACTATTTTAATACATATAAAAATAACTCCACAACTGTATACAAGCTAATTTCAAAAAGATAATTTTATATTTAAGGTTTCAAAACTATTTAAAACCAAATGAATTAAGGCACAGAGACAAACGTGTTAAAGGCAAATAAAAATTGCTTTTTTTCTCCGATTGACATTAAACGTCAGTTTTAGTGACATTTATAGATCATAGAAGAAACACATTTACTGCCTAGGCAGTAAAATTGATTTTTAATGCCTAGACAGTAAAAATGATTTTTAATGCCTAGGCATTAAAAAACTATTTGTTTTCCTTTTTTTTAAATCTTGCTCTGCATGAGTATCCAAACAGAATAAGTACATATTTATAAGAAGAAAGACAAAATTCAGAAATTTATTATAATTTTAACTGTAACATTCATAATTAAATTAAAACAGAATATAACACACCACATAATAAAAATGTAAGTAGATGAAATTCTACATATAAATGATTATTGTGAATATTTATAGTAATTTGCGAACAATTTTCCAACATTACTCCACTGGCTTGATAATCCGTTTTGCCTTTTGTAATCATTGTATAATTATTTTTATTTATTTGTGAAATAGTGCTACAACCGACGATATTTTGTTCTTTGGGATACGAAAAAAGTGTTTCACTAACATTTTTTATTGCAGCTATTGCAGAGTTTATAGCTAAAGAATCAGTTAGTTCACTCGGACCAATTGGACGTTCCAAAATAACATCCACTCCAATGATACAAATTCAGGATGCGCAGAAGACTGCTGTTTGAATATAGGCAGTTGTCATTTAGGCATTCCAACGACTTGTCAAACAATAGGTGCCAGTGGGAAATTCTTGTATATTTAAGGGGGTAGCGACATAGTCTTGCAACTTGGACGCTATTTTTATTCGAAGTAGTACTCGCCAAGCCTGCCAATTTATGAAGAAATGTATATATTGTTATGTTCTCTACTAACCTCACAATTTTAAAATACACACTAAACTTAACTTACCTCGGCTAACCTTTAATATTTTAATTTTTTTTTTTTTTTTTTTTTTTTTTTTTATTTAGAGCAGATTCTCTTTCTCTAAGTGGTGTCGGTTCAAGAATTATTTTATTTTTATAAACTTTATTTTATTTTAATTATTACTTATTTTTTTATTTATTCAATTAAATTTAGTTTAATTAATTAGTTAGTTTAGTTTATTTAATTTATTTAGAATTATGCAAGATGATCCTAAATAAACTTGATATCTGTATACTGAAAAAATAAAGATTTAAATAAACAAACTTTTCCAAAATTGAATTATTTAATTCTAACAAAATTCATTATGTGCACATGGAACAAATGTCAGGTATTTAAATACCTGTACTAAATGAAAAATGATTAATAACTACCCTACTGTCCCTACTAAACTTAACTTAATGAAAAAAAAAATACAACACTTCTCAGAGACAAATTATATAAAAAAAATCACCAATTATCATATACTCTGGGTATAATTTGGTTATTGATAATGAATTACTAAAAACTAAACTATACTTATATTTACAACTGTAATAAATTTTTTTTTAAAACAACAACTAGTTACGAATGTCTATTTATAACGAATGATCAGTAATTAAAAATAATAAAATGTTTATAAATACCGTATTCTCGCGGTCTGGAGTGTCACTAGTCTGTCCGGTTACACTTGTCGCCTAACACCTTTCTTTTATGTATTTTTCCTCTTCTGTTTTTCTCCTCCTAAATTTGATTACCTTTTACATTTTAATAGTTTGCTTATTTATCTCTTTACATATATCTTTCAATTACAGGTCTATCTTAAATTTTTTTAACTTTTCGTTCCCAAATTCCAAAATTGACAACCTTTTTTTCTCATTACTTTCAAAAGTGACTTTTTACAATCCACTTTTCATATCTAGAAACCAATCTTTTGTATCCACTTCTCATAGTCTGCTTCCCTTAAGATTTTTTTATATAATTTTAGTATACAGGGTTATAATAATTTTCCTACTTTATTTTTATTTATTACTATTAATATTATTATCGTTATTATTATTAGTACGATTATTATTATTATTATTATTATTAGTTTTATCATTATTTTTAATATATAGGGTGTTTTCATAACATAATAATATATTGTATTAGGCATTCCAAACAAATGAACTGCTAGTGGGAAAATTTGATATATCCAAGGGTTGCGACATACGATGAAATCTGTTTACAATACGTAAAATCATGAATAATGGATAACATTTAAATATTTTATGTCAAACACATAAGAATAATAAGAAAAATAAGAAATTGCTTATGCATTCTTTCATAAATTGGCAGACTTCGTGACTATTATTTCGAATAAAAAAGGCGTTCAAGATGCAAGACAAAAGGGGTTATGATGGACAAGTAATGTTATTTTTAACAGACACGTTATTTGTGAACAGGTTGTTATTTCTGTGTGTTTATAAAATAACAGACCTGTTAAAAATAACACAGGTTGTTAATCATAACCCCCTATGTCGCTACCCCCTTAGATATACCAGACCTTCTCACTGGCAGCTATTGTTTGACAAGTCGTTGGAATGTCTAATTGGTTATAGTAAGAGAGCCCACTGCAAATTACGACCGTCATCTTATAACAAAATGAAATATGCTCCAAAGACATGTAATAATGTTGTACTTTACCAAATTGCGCCTGTGTTAATCTCTATCCTGAGAAAATTGGGTAAAACAAATTTTTAAATTCAAAAATCCCATAAGACATGACAGCGATAATTGTGTTTTCCCTGAAAACTACAATCCCAATTCATTGTGAACCTAGCTTTTAAACCAGAATTAATATGTTTACCTACCTTTTAAACTATGTTTATGTGTGAAAGGAAAAAGAATGCCATTGTATAAACCATTTGCAGAGATAGTCAATAATGATTATACACTCTTGTTAGACAATTCTTATAAACCAAATTCATAGTAGTTTTTTTGTCGTTTCTATGGCAACCTGTAATAATGAATCATAACAACAGGCATACAAATAAATTTTTAAATCAGCAAAAATTGATTCATATTTTTAATGATTTTTATCTACTAATCGTGTGTAGATGTTTTTGTGCGATGCTAAGAGGAATAAAATGTTTCCCTTTAACCACATATATTAAGATATATTTGAATATGTTATTATCTGAAAAAATTTAAGAGCAAACAAAATTAGCGCTATCATGCCTTGTGTGATTTTTTTAATATAATTTTTTTAACCATTTTTCTTAGGATTGGGATTGCCACTGTGGCCATTTGGTAAAGTACAATGTTTTTACAAGCTTTTGGAGTATATTTTATTTCATTATCAGATGACGGTAAAAATTTGCAGTGGGCTCTTGGACTATTATGATTTTATTCTGTATGCGCCAGGGATACAAATCCGAGTTGCGCAATGTATAAACTGGAACATTGAGATCAAAAGTACCGGCGCAGAGTGATCGAACTGATTCTTTAGCTATAAACTGTGGCTATAGAGTCTTCAATATAACTTCGGCTATTGTTGATGATCTCCAACCCCCAAGTCTTTTTAACGTGGTTATATCTACCCCAGAGTCCATCAACAATGTTGCAGAACTTCTGCGAAAACAATGCCCAGTAAATTCTTGTGGGTTCGGTAATTTTAAAAATTTTGCAATTTCTTCTGGAATTTTTCCAAATTTATGGATACCGAGCGGTTGTTTGTATGCCTTACCATTATTGTATTTTTAAAAAAAATTATGGTCTACAATCTTCATATTTTCTGTAGAAATTTAAATGTTCCACTACAATAAATAAACGTAATTTTTTTGTCTTCGTGTCAAGAAGAGTTATAAATAATTTTTCCCCCATATTTTCAGTTTGAGCTTTTTCCATTCGGTATAGCTCACTTCTACATGCTCCCGCTATGCTAAAAATTAAAGCAACCTAAAATAAAAAAATTGTTTATTTAATACTAAATTAATCATCTGATTAACGCTTTAAAAAGGCTCGCAGTTTTAAATATTTTGAAAAATCTATAGTATTGTTAATATACAATGTAGTCTTCAACATAGAATATTATGTAGACCATAAAGTCGAATATTTCAATTTCTTGGCTAATTCTGCAAAGTACGCCAGTAAAACGATTTCTGAAAATGATCCGATTTTCTTGTTATTGCGATAATCCATAAATTTTCTATAACATATTTCATACAATTTTCTGGATTTTGTAGGTAACAAATTATATTCTGCATCTTATGCCAATTCTTTAATTTCGGGAGGTGTTAACATTTTTTCATCACTTTCCATTATTTTAGAAAATATTTCTAAACACACATTCATCTCTTCTACAAACAACTTAATCTTAAGATAAACTGATAAAAAATGGCGATTTTCAACTAAACAATTTAGAAAAGGTACATAACAACCCAGACATTACTTAGCAACTGCAATGGTAATGTGATTTAAACAGGCCCATGGAATCCACTAACCTCTATCTCATGGACAATCAATTGATAAAGAAAATTGAAGCAAATTGAATGTAACAGTGGTGTCTTATTTTTCGGTAGATATTATTAGGTATGTATACAATTTAAGGTCTAATCGACAATAATAATTATAAAATACGATGTAATTACTACCTATAACATACGATTAGAAAAAATATTAAAAATTGTGAATTGTATCCATTATAAAAAAAGTTTTCATTTTAATTTGATTTTTTTAATCACACTGTACAAATAATCTGAGAAAAAAATGTATGTTTCGCACGGCAGAGAATCAGATTCACTGCCTTGGCTAGTTTCATTACCTCGGCTTCACCTCGGCAATGAAATGCTAGCCGCGGCAGTAAATGTGTTACTTCTCTGCCTAGTTAAACAAATAACTATTATTTCTAGTATTAGGTATAGTCGTGAAAAAACAATTCAGTTTAAATTGTTGTTAATTTTTGCATGCGTAATTCAAAACTTTAGGGATATAAAAGCTCACGATGGGTAAGATTTTAAAAGTTTTAAATAAATTAGGACATGGCTCAATTGGTGGTACGCCTGCAACAATTTTAACACTTTACTTTGGTGTTATAAACACACTCTGTGTTAATACAGAAATTAGTTCAAGTTGTGAGGCCGTTACCTTTAAATTATATTTCTCGAAAGTAAAACAAAAGCAGACCAGATTTATATAAAACTCTTTTCAAAGAACACCGCAGCTCCCTTGTGGCAAATGGCATTCGGTCGAATCTGATGAATTTTATATATGTAGCAGCTTTTGATCTTCTTATTAAAAGTTGCCAAAGTTCTCCTATGTGAACTTGTATATTCTCTTAATTTTAAAAAATATGTTACGACGTAAACATTGTCATTTTGCTATGTATGTTAGATTTTATTAATTATTAAGTTAAATAATTATTTAGTCACCAAGTGATTACCGATAGAACACCCTAGACACTCAAGGCGACTCAAATCGTTCTGCCTGGTAGATCGCCGATGGTACTCTGCTACCGCAACAATACCCCCGCTCTTGACTGCCGATGTTCTCTTCAGCACTATAGTTAGTAGAGAAATTCATCAGCTAAGGGTTAAATATAGATTGTAACTTGTAAAACTTAACACAAACTATTGCCCAGGAAAACCTGAACAACTTTAATCGTAGAGGCCACACCCCATCGCAGGTTTAAAATCTTATATTTTTGTTACTGTCTCCAGCTGATTTTATTTTTATTTAATTTAGTAGTAGTTAATATTTGTAAAGTTTCTGAGTTAGATAATAAAATTGATATTAAAGTAATGACCTGACTCATATCAATAACCATTTCTAAAAATTTGTATTTAAGTTCTCAACACTCTGTATCCCAAAAATAGTAATAAGAGAACTTTGTGCCCATATGGATACTTTTAATTAGGAGGTCAAAAACTGATATATAAATAAAATTCAGCAGATTCGACCGAAAGCTATTTGCTTTAAGGAAACTGCTGGGTCCTTCCTAAGTAGAAAACAATGTTTGCTAGTGAGATTACTAGAATGCGTGTGAAAACTCGGAGGACTATCTAGGTGTACCCTAAAAGTTTCCTTCTTTTCTATCTCAACACGCAATAATAAATAACATAAGTTTTTAGTATGGATATTTTAAAAAGTTTTAGTTGTATGGGTATTTTGATACAAGGAATTGTTGCGATATTTTGCTGCAATTTAATTATATCTTTGATCTAATGTAAGTAAATTATTCAAGCAGAATAGACGGTAATTTATTGATATAAATAATAAATATGTTCTGTCTTAGGATATATCTTTAAGGAATTATGATTTTGTTTAATAATTGATGAGAAAGGTAGGTTATATCAGTATTGTAATCGTCCTTGGGTTGGATTTTAACAGACTGTGTACGATTGATACGAAATGTTACAAACCATTCATGTTGTTAAACTATAAACTTCCAAATTATACATTTGAAATCCTGACTAAGATGACCTAAATCCTAGTCCCAGCCCGACTTCACAATTCTAAAATATTAAAATAAAATGAAGGAATTGAAGAAGTTGAGAGACCCTTGTTGGTTTGAAGTTAAAATATTACTTAATTCATAAATGTTTGTGATAATATCAATATTGTGTATTCAAACACTTTTCATAATGTTAAGGGGAAGGCAATAATTCTCTTAATTATGTGCATTGTCCCTTTTAAAAGTTGAGGATGCTATGGAACGTTTCAATTGTAATGGAAACCGTCTATCCTTAATGGATGCCTACAAAATAGCAAAGGTGGTAATAATGAAGAGTACTAAGTACATATCTCGGGATTCTCTCCTATCCAATATAACATTTATTTTTTACCTTTTCGGTAATAACTTCTATCAAATCATTATTTGAAATATAGTCAATAAACATACTATTTTAAGTCCAATGGTAAAGAACTATTGCTTATTAAATTGTTAGAACTTCTAATAATTTTAGTAATAACTAGTATGAGGTACACCGGGATAAGTGTAAATTCGGGGCAAGTGTAACCTACACCAATTTTTACGTTACAGTATTGTACTAATGCTGCCTTCTATGATTTGGTAGCTCTACTATGATATCGAACTGAAACTTCAATACAACACGGTTACAGGTAGACAATTTAAATTCTAAATTAGAATCAGTTTGCTCAAGCACGTGGGTTAATGCTTTACTGTCGAGTTCTGCCATGCCGATTTTAAATTTATGTCAATTAAAAACTTTAAGAGTTTTAATAACAAGTACTTTATTAAAGGTATTATTTACTAGCTTAAATTATTATTTTTGTTAGAATTTCAAACAATTTTATTCTATGGCATTTGTTTACACTTCCCCGCGAAAAAACGCATTTGGGGCAAGTGTGACTGGCGATAGGTTATACTTACCCCCTTATCTGTAATAAGCCTCCATTTAGTTATACCAAAAATGAGCTAGAAGGGGCAACACAAGCTGTGAAAACAGGTAGGTTGACATTGTATAGAGCAGCAATTGTATACAACATACCTAAAACTACCCTTTTCACCTATGTTAAGGGGACAAGGGGAGAGAAAAATAAAACAGGAGGTAGGGCTACTGTTCTTCCTTTTGATGTGGAATAGAGAATTGCCAACTGAATCGAAATAGAGGAAAAATGTGGCTTAGGACTATTAAAGAAGGAAGTTCTTTACTTAATTAGATAAAAATAATATTGTGTTTTATATAAATAAACAAAATAAATTAAACAAACGTAACATTGGTGTTAGAAGTAGAACTGTAAATAAATAGTGGACAAAAATAGCAAGAAACTGTGTGATTTAAAAGTAGCTGAATTTCGTCGAGAGTTAGAAGAACGTAAATTGGAGATAACTGGAAAAAATCAGCTGGCAGAACGACTTAAAAAAGCACTAAAAATTAAGGTTTGGATTCGGAAACGTATCTATTTTCGGATGATGTGTCTTCTATAATTTCTTCTATTTCCGATATGAAAAACAATATATGTTCTTTAAAATCTAATATTTCTTCTGATGATTCCTCTATAACAAATGATATCTCCTTCTTAGAAACTAAACTTCCTCTGATATTTTTTTTACAAACTAAGGTTTCTTCTGATATTACTTCCTTAGAAAGTAAAAATTCGTCTGATATTTCTTCCTTAGAAGAAAAGATGACTTCTGACATACTTTCTTTAAAAACCGACATTTCTTCCGCTTTTGAAAATAAAATCTGTTCATTGAAAGACGAAATTACTTCTTTAAAAACAGAGATTTCTGTAGAAGAGAAGATAAAACAGATGGAAAAGAAGATAGAAGAAATGAAATATACATACATAACAGGCCAAGGACGGTGAAATAAAGTGCCATAAGATGGAGTCAAAATTGAAATTGGAAGAAGCTGTAAACTCTTCTCGTGTTAAAGCCCCAACTTTTGAGGGGAAGATGTCATGGACAAACTACCTTAAACAGTTCGAAACAGCTTCCAGAGCAAAGGAATAGTCTGACCGAAAAAGGAAGTAAATTTAACCATCGCCCTTCCAGAAGACGCTTTAGATGTTTTTTAGACAATACCTGTGGAAGAGACGGATCATTTTGAACAACTCAAAAAAAGACTAAACATGTAATATCCCCATGAACACTTAAAGCATGTCCGCTGCTCTTGAATACGAAGCGGCTATGCTGGCTTCTGGTGGATACAGTGAAGTAAGAATTGTAAAAGAGGAAGAACAGGGAAATAAATTCAACCAATTGCTTCACGTAATAAAAAGCCTTCTTGAGAAGCAACCGAAGACTATTAGGTACTGGAATTGCGGTAAAATGGGAAATGTAAGCAGTTCGCGCAAACGCCCAAAGAACACTAGGAATCGAAAAATCGTGTTGGTGGCTGTACAGGAAGGAACGGTGGTGCCTGATAAATATAAAACTATAAGAGTAACGTGGTTGCAAGGAACTGTAGATAAAGGAACTCCTGTTATGGTAGAACCTTCGAAGCTAAATGAAGATGTTGGTCAAAGAACTCTAATCGGAAAGGGGTTGGCCACATCTGCCTAAAAAGTTACGGTACGAAGAATAACAATTGTCAACGATGAGTGAGCCAAACTTAGGAAAGAACAAGAATACAATCCCGTTTTAAAACAGATGCGACAATGGAAAGAGAATAATCATCGACCTACTTGGCAAAAAGTAACAAAAGTGTCTTATTAAAGGCTTATTAAAGCGAGTACTAGAGAACGATAATGGCTCCGAAAACAGAAAACAGTTGTTCAGTTCGTAACAAAAGTGTCTAGTAGTTAAGTCATATTGGGCTCAGTGGGACTTTTTTATAAACAGAAAACAGTTGTTCAGTTCAAAGACAAGAGCAGCCGAAGTACTTCGTCAATTACACGAAAGTTCATCAAGAGGACATCTCGGTGTGAAGAAAACTCTTCACAGTGTTCGTGAAAGATTTTATTGGATAAACAGTTCCGATCATGTAAACGACTGGTGTCAGGAATGTACCTCCTGTGCTATAAGTAACGGTTTCGAATGAAAAAGGAAGGCCCCCATGAAGCAGTACAACGTCGGTAGCCCTTTTGAGAGAATTGCCTTAGATATTGCGGGACCATTTCCCGTAACCGAGGATTTTTTCACGAAGTGGATGGAAGTCTACACCATTCCAAATCAAGAGGCCGCAACTGTTGCAGACGTGTTAATAAAAGAATTCATCAGTAAATTTGTGGCTTTGGAGATCCACAGTGACCAAGGCAGAATTTTTTTTATCAGCGAGATTGGGATGAGTATCTTTCGCACTTCACAATGACATATATAGATTCGCTGTCAATGAATCTACAGGCCAAACACCAGCAAAAGTACTTTTCGGGGGTGAGATAAGACTACCGTGTGACCTCGAGTTTGGATGCCGACCTGGAAAAGACATAGCCGGTGAAGAGTATGTAATCCAACTACGACGAAAAATAAACGACATGCACGAGTTAGTTCGCTCGCATCTTCAAATTGCCAGCGACAGAATGAAAAAGCGATACGATACCCAATCCACAGAAGTATGTTTTAAAAAAGGCGATAAAGTTTGGCTCCATTACCCAAAAAGGGTTATTCTCCGAAGTTTTAAAGGTCAAGAAAAAATCAATGATATCATTTACCGTATAAATAAGATCCCGAACGGTCAACCGAAGGTAGTGAAACAGAACCGGCTGGCGCCATTTTGAGGGTGACCATGAGAAGGAAGAAGAAGTAAACCATCTCCAAGGAATACCTGACCTTGTCTTTAAAGAATTTATGGGTGCATATGAGGTACTGGAAAAGCAAGATATGGTGTTACAACCGAGCAACAATAAGATCTGCTCATAATTCCTAAAGACTACTCGCTAATCCATAGCACTTCCGCCAACATCAATGACGCTCGAGGTCTGGCATCTCTGTTCTGGAAGAAGTTTGGTCGATTGTCAGAATTTTAAGGTCAGTTACGAGCCCCTGGAAAAACATTGAAACTTTAGGATGGATCACGTTACCTTTTCTATTTGATAACAAAGAACACCTTTCGAGATCCACTTATCATAATGTGTGGGAAGCATTACTCAGTCTCAGGAAGCAGGTACTGGAGTCCAATGTAAAGAAACTAGCCGTGCCCAAGATAGAGAGCAACCAGCTAAATTGTAGGATCATTAGAAACATGCTAGAAGTAATCTTCTAAGATACCGAGGCCCAAATACTGGTCTTAAGATATTCACCTAGTGTCCAGGTTTTAGCAAAAATCGTAGCATGTTATTTCCATACAGATATAAATTTTAAAAGTGGGTCCAGTTGCAGATACAATCATTCAGTTTTAATTCCAGGAGGAACTGTTTCTTAAGGAGGGGGCAATGTGATGCGAAAGACGTGTCTGTGCCTTGTTTACCTCCTTGTCCGTGGTATTAAGTCTAGCGCTGGCCATATAGAGACAAACGCACCGCTTCGAGAAGCTACCAAATAGATCTCTTTGTGGCGTATGAGTTATAGAGAGGTAGTTATCTATCGTTCTGGAAAGCCGAGACTGTTCTGATACAGAGCTGGCTTTATATAAATAGCATTAGTTTGTCAAAGGATGAGGGGATTTAATTTGAGTGTTGGATAGAAAAGATAAATTGTAATAAATAATTTAGAATTGTAAGTTATAATAGTGCCTAAATAAATTAATTATTACGTTATAAATAAATTATAAATAAAGTGTTTTAAATAAATAAACTATAAATAAATTAAACAAACGTTACAATACTATCAAAAATTCCTATTATCAAACTTTTAAAATTGTTCCTAATAACGTGACCCAAGAAAGAAAAAGAAAATAAACAAGGAAAATAGAATGTAGTCTGAAATTGCAAATATTACAAAGCCGACTGTTAATTCTATCATGATAATTTTGCTGTTCGTTAATCTAACATTCGTCGATCTTTCAGTTCATAGACTCCTTTTGTAATTATTCTGATTAATAACCAAAAAAATAAATATTTATTGATATGGAATTGCCAAACAATAAGAAACTGCCAGGATTAAATATCATCAGTATTCATGTTACGTTTGTTTTTTATTAGATTTTAATTAAACTAAAATAAACCTACTAAATCTACAAAAGTAGAATTATATTTATAAGTAAAGTGATAAGCTGGAATCTGCACTGTATATAAAAATCAGAAAGTGCTTTTTAATTAGAATATGTCTTCTCAGTCATTCATTCAAGTCAGAATTATTTTTACATTTAAGTAGGAATAGATTGAGATTTGGTTAGTTCAATAGAGCTACAGTTATAATACGAGCAAAACTGAATTCGTTTCAAGCCACTCTCAATATTTAAGACATACAAAGATTTTCGTTAAAAGCTTTTTTGTAATAATTAGCTCTTTCACACCATGTATTTCTTATAAAAATTATCTAGTACGAAATGAAACAAAAAAAAAAAGATAAAAAGACATATTCGCACTATGCTAATACATGAAAAATGCACCATATTTCAGTAACTGATATTCCTAATTTTTTGAACGCGCTGTATGATTTATTTTGCAAAGTTTGAGTAAGCATGAAAAAACATACAAGAGTAACATATGACATAAGTTTCATAGGAAAAACAAGAATTACTTATGAGTGGTAATTCTGCACTCTTTGTATTTGAATAATCCTGCTAACAGCTCACCCTGTAGAGCTACAAACTTAAAGTACATAGGAAAGTTGCCTATGAGACCTAAAAAATAACATACTAAAATTTGAACAAATTCTGACAGTACCCAAAATCAATGTAAAAAATGCGGGGTCCTTTATATTGCTATGTTAAAGCTTGTACTTTGAAATCAAAACGGAGTCATCATTTATATTAAGTTTTCATCGATTTTTAAAAAGGGTAACCGTTAAGTAACCGATTAAAAATAAAATGGACAATTATAAGAGAATCGACATGCGAAAAAGGTTGATGTCTTTTCTAAAAATCGTAAACGACCTTTTAATTCAATCCATCTGTGTTCTTTGCATTTCGTGGAATACGATTTTTGTTATTTAAAGAAAAGTTGTTTATATGAAGTGTTTTAATCTTATTAAATTTATTATAATGATAATACATCTAAAAACATTAAAAATATCACAAATACAAAAGCCCGTCTCAAACTACCATAATGTAAATAAACAAATATCATACTTACATGTGACAAATGACAGGCAAACGAAAATTAATTTGAATCGCAAATATAAGTTGATTTCCCATAATTTTCTTGTACCCTTGTCGAACTCCAATAAACAATCAACTGCCGGGAATCAACTTCCGGGAACTGCCATGTTGGCTATATGATGACAGGCCATTTATATTTTTATACAATGCAAATGAGTTTTGGCTAACAGAAACAACCCGATGGGAATTAATGGATGAAAGTGTATTTTTTAATTTCTAATAACCTTTTCGAAATACATTTTTTGTAAGTGGCTGGATATTCATAAATACAGTAGAGAAGAAGAAAACTAGAATAAAGATATATAATGCTTGGCATTCTATATGATGTTATGTTGGGAATGGGGTGTTAATACACTGCTCCTAGGTATAGCGCCCTTGGATTCTGGAGTGCTACACATTCAGTTAGAATCTGAATGGAGGTTTCGTCCTCCTCCTCACATAATCTGCACTCACTATATTCTACTACTCTCAGTTTACTACTGATACTCTGTAAACAAACCCCCTTTTAACCCCCCATTTTTAGTCAGACTATTAAAAATCAATAAGCGACCCATGGTAGAGCTTGATTTTTCCTAAAAATTTCATGTTGCTGTTTTTCGTTTTTTTGTTTTATGCTTTTTAAGTTTTAATAAGCTTTGTCATCTTATACAGCTTGATTTTCGATAAAAATTACGATAATATCGCTTTTCGTTGTTGATTTATGATTTTTTTAAATTTCAATATTTTTGATCAGATTTTTTTAAAAATGAATAAGCTTTGTCTCATTGTAAAGCTTGATTTTTCCTAAAAATTTCAAGTCGATATTCTTTTTAGTTTCTGTTTTTTAATTTTTTAAAATTTTAATTCTCCTTAACCTCTACGGATGGACGGATGGACGGATGGACGGATGGACGGATGGACGGATGGACGGATGGACGGATGGACGGATGGACGGATGGACGGATGGACGGATGGACGGATGGACGGATGGACGGATGGACGGATGGACGGATGGACGGATGGACGGATGGACGGATGGACGGATGGACGGATGGACGGATGGACGGATGGACGGATGGACGGATGGACGGATGGACGGATGGACGGATGGACGGATGGACGGATGGACGGATGGACGGATGGACGGATGGACGGATGGACGGATGGACGGATGGACGGATGGACGGATGGACGGATGGACGGATGGACGGATGGACGGATGGACGGATGGACGGATGGACGGATGGACGGATGGACGGATGGACGGATGGACGGATGGACGGATGGACGGATGGACGGATGGACGGATGGACGGATGGACGGATGGACGGATGGACGGATGGACGGATGGACGGATGGACGGATGGACGGATGGACGGATGGACGGATGGACGGATGGACGGATGGACGGATGGACGGATGGACGGATGGACGGATGGACGGATGGACGGATGGACGGATGGACGGATGGACGGATGGACGGATGGACGGATGGACGGATGGACGGATGGACGGATGGACGGATGGACGGATGGACGGATGGACGGATGGACGGATGGACGGATGGACGGATGGACGGATGGACGGATGGACGGATGGACGGATGGACGGATGGACGGATGGACGGATGGACGGATGGACGGATGGACGGATGGACGGATGGACGGATGGACGGATGGACGGATGGACGGATGGACGGATGGACGGATGGACGGATGGACGGATGGACGGATGGACGGATGGACGGATGGACGGATGGACGGATGGACGGATGGACGGATGGACGGATGGACGGATGGACGGATGGACGGATGGACGGATGGACGGATGGACGGATGGACGGATGGACGGATGGACGGATGGACGGATGGACGGATGGACGGATGGACGGATGGACGGATGGACGGATGGACGGATGGACGGATGGACGGATGGACGGATGGACGGATGGACGGATGGACGGATGGACGGATGGACGGATGGACGGATGGACGGATGGACGGATGGACGGATGGACGGATGGACGGATGGACGGATGGACGGATGGACGGATGGACGGATGGACGGATGGACGGATGGACGGATGGACGGATGGACGGATGGACGGATGGACGGATGGACGGATGGACGGATGGACGGATGGACGGATGGACGGATGGACGGATGGACGGATGGACGGATGGACGGATGGACGGATGGACGGATGGACGGATGGACGGATGGACGGATGGACGGATGGACGGATGGACGGATGGACGGATGGACGGATGGACGGATGGACGGATGGACGGATGGACGGATGGACGGATGGACGGGACGGATGGACGGATGGACGGATGGACGGATGGACGGATGGACGGATGGACGGATGGACGGATGGACGGATGGACGGATGGACGGATGGACGGATGGACGGATGGACGGATGGACGGATGGACGGATGGACGGATGGACGGATGGACGGATGGACGGATGGACGGATGGACGGATGGACGGATGGACGGATGGACGGATGGACGGATGGACGGATGGACGGATGGACGGATGGACGGATGGACGGATGGACGGATGGACGGATGGACGGATGGACGGATGGATGGATGGACGGATGGACGGACGGACGGACGGACGGACGGACGGACGGACGGACGGACGGACGGACGGACGGACGGACGGACGGACGGACGGACGGACGGACGGACGGACGGACGGACGGACGGACGGACGGACGGACGGACGGACGGACGGACGGGAGGACGGACGAATTGACATTTTTAAAAGTTGTTTGAAATTTGATGAGAAGGATTTTTGTACAAAAATTTTTAAATTTGGATGAATATTAAAATTATGTTTTTTAAGTGCTTTTAAAAAAAACTGTTCGTCGTTTATAACATCTGAATTTGAAGTTTGTAGTAAAACGAAAGTGTAATTTTAGAAAAACTGGTTTAATTGCCTATATTTTAGTGCTTTATTTAATTTTAGTCATCATTAAAATGATTAGCAGTTCAAAAATAATTTTCCTTAAACCATAACTTTTCCCATAAACTGCTAAAATATTAAAAATTTTCAGTATAGGGCCTGTATTCAGCCGTAGAAGTTTTAACAGTTAAAATAGTGAATGACTTTTAAAAGCCCAGTGACACTGTTACTGATGGGTAAATGATTCTGGCCGTAGTGACCTATATATTCCGGAATTTTATAGGAAAAATTTAAAAGGCCATCATTATAATTGGAGGCAGTGAGGCATACCGTTATTAAATCATTATTTCCACAGACCAAAATGTTTTTTGGGGCTAGTTTGCTAACTGATTTTCTAAAAAAATTAACGAATTAAATTAAATTTAAAAAAATCTTAATGCTCGATTCCAATCATGAATGGAAACTATGGAGGCGTAAAATATACTGGTATCCCTGGATGTTGGTTGAGTGAAATTTAGAACTCAGAGAGTAGCGCCATCTACACAAATTTAAAGCTCACTTGCAGTACCCAGTTTTAAAACTACGTGGAATAAAAGCGAACAATTTTTTCAAAGGAAAATAATTTAAAACTCAATTGTGAGTTAAATGTAAAATGAAGAAAAACAAGAAAATGTCAAAAGAATGTATCACAAGATAATGCTAGTGAGCGTTACCCTGCGAAAAATACCTACTCCGTTGGCTAGTGCAGAGACAGGTATTGAATTATATCCAAAGAAACAAAGCATATTATAGAAAATTATTCTACGATCACTATCCAAAGTAGGCTTTTTGCCCCGGTGAATGACATTTTATAGGTGTTTCCACTCTTTTTAAAATATGGCACCAAAAAACTGCATAGTATATAAAAAATCCACCAGATGTCGGTAAAAGGTGAAAATGAAAACAAATAGTGACTGCGAACTGTCAGAAAAATTCAGTTAATTTTATCTTTATCGAGTAAAAAATATTTCTGTATTCATTTTTTTTTTTAAATAATGGTTAATTTATTAATGTCTACTAATCATACTCTATGTAACAAATGAAACGGAAAGTGAAAACGAGAAGAAAAATACTATACCACATACTTATAATAATAACCACCCATATATTTCATCAGAACAAAGTGAGAACATTACTATTTTTCATCATTTTTGGTGTACAAGACAACAATAATTAAATAAGGAAAATATTGTGTATTCTTTCCTACACAATTGTAAATATTGTTGAAATGGATTTTGAAAAAATTAGTGTTAAGTGCCATTTTGATGTTATGTTTACAGACGAGTAGGTATTAAATTATAACTGCCATATTTTATATAATTAATAAACACATTCCAAAGGTACATGCTTATTTTGTTACCAGTCCCAGGGGGGTCGGATTCCATGTAAATAGTTGGCAACAAGTTTGCTTGACCTCGACAGCTAAGCGCTTACGGTTGAACTACACCTGTCAGTTTCAGTCGATAAAGTAGGGAACTACTCAGTAAAGCGATTTGAAATTTGGCGGGCTTCATAATTAAGATATTTGAAGCAATTTGAAGTAACATTTTCCTATTTGACAACTTTTACTTACAACTATTAAACAAACAAGAGGTTTAGTGAATTTTTATTTTAGGTAAATGTTAAAAAGTGAAAAATGTCACTTGTTTTAACTGAAAAATAAAATTAGTTGAAAAATAGAACACATTTTTGACAAGTTTAATTTATTTAGAGTTACTATGTAATTACATGTGTCTCATTATCTTTTAACTGCATATTCTGAAAATAACAAGCAATATATCACACTCTAAATTACTGAAAAATAAAAATATAATATAATAACCAGCATAGCACACGACGATGTTTTTGTTATTAAAAGAAACCGGATATAGGTTTTATAAAAAGTCAAAGTAGTTAATTTATAAACACAATTGTTTTAAATACTGACTTATTAATCCAAGGACAAATCATTCTAATTCTAATATTCTTATATTTATTGTCCCTTTAAGGCCTTTACCCATCTATTTCAATCTAGAGTAGTTGTAATGCCTATTTCGGGTACAATACGCCTCCAGCTTTAATACAGGTGGGCTTTGAAATCATCGTACATATGAACGATGCCCTAATTCAGATAGACATTTATGCACATTCCAAAAATCTCCATACCCAGGAATATCTTAAATGAAAATAAAGGTGCAGTGTGTATCTTAAAATTAAAAATTAACACGAGTCATAACTTTTAAATTCTTACATATTTTCTTGCAAATAAAAGGTATACAAATGTCAATAAAAATAGAAATGCATGATCTTGGTGAACTGTGCAAAAATTGACAAGTTGACATAAATATCATAGTAGTTTTGAACATATTTGGGTATTATTTGATAAATATAATAATAAATATCACACAAAAATTGAACAATAACTTTTTGTGCACAAATCATTCGCCTTTTTTCATCATGGTCTTTATAAGTAAAACTATGATGAGGTTCTATCTCGGGTTCTACAATATCTGTTTGTAAATTGGCTTCACACATTTCGCTCACAATTCCTTTCATTTTTCTGACCACAAATGTTTAAAAAGTGGTTCTATTTATCTCTATGAGTAATAATAATAGCAGGAAAAATATAAACTTTCTTGTTAGTTTTGTAAGAAAAATATTTACTTCTGCAATTAAAATTTAAATGAATTAGAAGTTAAATGACATTCTTAAGAACCTCCCTATAGTTAAATTAGTTAAATCTAATTTACACTAAATTAATACAATTTACTTACCTACATTTGAAAATAAAAGTAGTATCAGGCTGACATATTTATGTCAACATAACCTAATCTATTTTCAAAGCCAGATTTACACCATCTCATAATATTTAAATTAAGCTTTAACCTTTTATTCATTAACGATTACACTAGTTTACAAAATTTAACTTTTTGTCTGTTGCCGCCAATTCTGTGGTTGACTTATGACTTGTTTTTGTCAAATCTAACCTCAAAATTTTTTGAGCAGCTCGAATTACTTTGTTTTTGATTTTTATTATTTAAGCGTATGTATTAATCGATAACAGGCGTATTTTACTGTGTTAAGATTAGTATCTGAAGTTTTTGCGCCATAAGTAGTTCAAGGAGACGTTGTTTGAACAATCCAGATCATATAGCAAAAATATGCGGAGAATATGTATTTAACGATTGTAGAAAAGTTATATCAGAGTTGGTGAAAAATACCTATTTTGAGTATTTTGGGATGCTCTTGGATAAAAATGAAAAGTCTTGGGCTCCCGATTGTGTTTGTAAATCGTGTGTGGAATATTTAAAATTATGGAAGAGTGGTAAAAGAAATGCCTTTAAATTTGAAACACCTACTATTTGGCGAGAATTACGAAATCATCTCCAAGACTGTTATTATGTTTAAACAGTAAAAATCGAGCTAAATTGCAGTACCCAAGTACTATTTATGTTCAACGTCCAGTGCAGCGTTCACCTGACTCTTTAGTGCCTAAAAATATATCTGAACCATTAGAACAAGATATTGAAGGACAAAACTCATCCCAAAATGATGCTGATTTTGAAGTTATGTCAAATTAGCCAAAATGCTTTTCCCAAAATGAGTTAGTTGATCTTGTAAGAAATTTAAATCTTTCTAAACAAGCTTCAAAATTATTAGCATCAAGACTGAAAGAAAAAAATTTGCTTTCCTCAGATACTAAAATAAGTTTTTATCATGAAAGAGATAAGGAATTACGGCGTTATTTTTCCGAAGAAAACGGTATTACCTCTTGTTCAGATATTAAAAACTTGTTAATAAAAATGGGCTTGGAACAATACGAACCAAAAGACTGGCGTTTATTTATTGACAGCTCAAAACGTTGCCTAAAATGTATTCTATTACATAATGGAAATAAATACGCTGAGGTACCTATTGCCCACAGTACAAAGTTAAAGGAAGAATATTGTAAAATTTCGCTAGTCTTGAACAAAATGAAATAGAGTGAACATAAGTGGCAAATTTGAATCGATTTAAAAATGGTGAACATTCTTCTCGGTCAACAAAGTGGTTACACTAAGTTTCCATGTTTTGTATGTCTTTGGGATAGTAGAGCTAAACAAGAGGATTAAATAAAAAAAAATTGGCCTTTGAGAGAAAATATGAAGCCTGGAAAGCAAAATATAGTCCAGAATTCATTAGTAGCTCGTGACAAAATTATTCTTCCACCATTACATATAAAACTGGGCATCATGAAACAGTTTGTTAAATCACTAGATAAATACGGAAATTGTTTTTCTTACATTTGCCAAAAATTTCCTCAGCTCACTATGGAAAAGATTAAAGCCGGTATTTTTGATGGTCCCCAAATTAGACAACTTACGAAAGATACTCAATTTATAAATTTTATGACTAAGTTAGAACTAAAGACTTGGACAGCTTTCGTCCCTGTTATGCAGAATTTTCTCGGAAATAAGAAATCTGCAAATTACAAGACCTTCTGCTATAATTAAATAATATAGGGTGCAATATGAGCATAAACCTCCACTTCCTTCATAGTCACCTGGACTGGAAAATTTGGGAGATATGAGCGAAAAGCGTATGCGTAAAGACTTCCGCGTCATGGAAGAACGCTATCAGGGTTTCTGGGACACGAATATGATGTCTGACTATTATTGGTCTTTGATACGTCATTTTCCAAAGTCTACACACAAGAGAAGAGCTTTAAAACGAAGTTTTTTTTTTGAACTCAATGATTAATTATTTTTTTAGTAAAGTTTTTCTTAGTATATACATGTTTTTTCTGTTTTATACCTACAAAGCTGAAGCTCAGAAACTGGAGCTGATAAAAATCGTCTAATTATAGTTTTGAAAATAGCATCCCAAGTAACATTTTTAAGAGAATAAAGTTTTATTTGTTTTATTAGGGTTTTGAAAAAGGATACAAAATTAATAATTATTTTATTACAGTTATTTTTTTTTTTGTTAATAGGACTGCAGGATAAATTGATCATCTTATTACTTGGTTTTATAGATTTCTTTAAATCTGTTTAAGAAAACTAATTTATCCTAAAGTAACACTGTCCTATAATGGTTAATTAATAAATAATTTTAGAACTATTTAGTTTGAAGATACTCCTAAGGTGTGTTTGGTGTTAAAGAGGCATACTTTTTAGCAGTTATCTTAAGTAGGTTTTAAAACTTAGTTTTAAAAAGTGTTTTAGGATTATACTTTAAACTAAATTGATCCCAGAATCTTTTAGGTACATTTTCTACAATTTTACAGCATAACTCTTATAATGTATTTAATCTAGTAAACGATAGGGCATTTTTAAAACTACATAGTTTTAATAAGAACTAAAGTTTGTTTTAGAGCATAACCTAGCTTTTCAACCCAATCACATTATGTTGACGTTTAAAGATAAATTGTTTAGAATAAAGAAAAGTAGTAATTTCCATAGGTAATGAAAAAAGAAAATGTATATGCTTCTCCTTCTCCTCAGTGTTTAATAAGTTCATTGTGTTCCATTGTTTAACAAATATCAAAACATTCCTAGGCACCTAATATTCTGGAAATGATCAGTGAAAGAGAAAAATGGTTAATATATTATTACTAATTTTAATATTTTGAATGACTTGTTTGTGGAGTAAATAAAAAGCTCAAGAGGTTTGGTTATGCCGTCTGATTAAACTCATGTTTTATTGAGGTTTTTGTTTTTACTATTGTTTTATAAAATGCTTTAAAAAGTGTAGCAGGAGCTTTTTAAAACTGGAAAACCCTAAGAAGTATGTTTTTGCTTTATTAGTTTTATAAGCTAATGTCCGTTTTTTTACAAAATAAATCAAAGGTTTGTAGGTGTAACTAAATACAGATTCATAAAGAAAAACGATGGAAAGGTAGGTCTTTTAAAGTGTGAAATTGTTATTTGTATTCGCCAAGAGCTTGCATTATAAATTAAAAAAAAAAAGAACAAATTATTATCAATCATTTTATTTTTATTTACATTTAAAATATACGGATGCTATCTTAACAGTTGAACTACTAATTCTAATAAAATGTACACACATACATATTTAAAAAATTAAAAATACCTTTATTAGTTTCTTTTCTTATCTACAAAATAATATAAAAGCTTATAACAGAAATTACTACCGCCTTTATTATTTTATTTCTACATCGTCCACTTCTACTTTAAATATCTAAATTAAAATTTGACATCAGTATATCCAGGTACATCATTCATATCTAAGATCAACAATAACTAGACTTCAACAAAGATGAAAGAAGCATTACTTTAAACTAACAATAATATTGCAAAATTATTGGAGTTATAAATAAAATACAATTATATTTGTTCGTAAATATAATATATCTTCAAGTTGGATATATGTTGATGTTAAAATATACTTTATCCAGCTCTTTTAATGGTCAAACGGGTAGCTCAACTTCTAACGACCTCTGGTGGATTTTTTGGAACTAAGTTGTGTTTGGTGCCATATCGTCTTTTGTTTTTATATGGGATTTTAGGGAAGTTGAAACACCTGTAATAATTGTCTCTCATCGTGGCTTTTGCGCTTTGAAATCCAACCGCAAAATTGACGTTTTCTACGAACTGTCATTAAGTGACAGCTTTGCCACTCGCCTAATCTAAATTAGCTATACTATAATACCATTTATGCACGACAATAAAGTCCAGATTATAAATACGTTTAGCGGGCGTAAAGTGTCACTTTACCGCCCGCGGACTACTTTACCGCCCGGCGGGTGGTAAAGTAACTTTCTTTTTTTTTTCTTTTAAAAATTCACATGTAGTTAGTAAAACAAACTTTATTATTATTATTTATTATCATGAAAATATTTGGTACAATTAACAAAATATGAGTTTAATAAAGAAATTATAACTGTAAAAGCCCAAACATAAGATCCTCACACTTATAATTTTATACTCATAACACAATTTGAACAATTACTTATACAAATGTTAGGATTTGCTACCTTGCTCTGTTGTAAGTTGCTACGAACTTCTACTAACTCCGTATGATTTGGGTTACTGCTGGAAGGTGTATGCTCAAAAGAATCGGTTTGTAAATTTGAAAATTCAGCTGTGCGACTAGTAGAAGGCATATCAGCATTGACAATTTTCATTTTATTTGCCACAGAATCTTCAATATAACCTTCTGCCACCGTTGTAGACTTCCAACCAGCATGTCGCTTTATGTTAAGGATATCCTCACCTGCATTAGCTAACAAAGTTTCTGAAGATCGTCTAAAACAATGGCCTGTGTAGTCTTTTGGAGTAGGCAATTTTAAATAAGTTGCTATTTTAAAAGGAATTTGACCAAATGTATTCTTTCCACCCACCTGACTGGAACATTTTCCATTACGATAATACACAAAAAAACGTCCGTGGTTGGTATTTGTCGTACGTAGTGAAGCATATTTTCGATATAAGTCGAGATAACTTGGTGATTCCTGCTCTTTGTCAATTACACTGAAAATGCGGTCAATTTTAGTTTTAGATGCTCGTATGGTTACTACCAATAAGGTTGTTCCTAAATCTTGAATATCGTCTATTGAAATATTAGCTAATTCCTCTCGACAAATATCAAAAATTAGTGCAACTTACAATAAATAATCATATTAACATAATAGTCTAAAATAAAAAAAAAACAATTAACTTACTTTTATCATAAGATATAAATTATCTGGAGCATCTACTAAAAATAATTCTATTTCTTCCCTGGTTAGAATTTTTGATTTTTTTGGTTTATAACCGTCTGATTTCCGTTTTAAGAATGTTATCAATCTTGAATATCTAGCGATGTTTATATTATTGTGCAAATTTACAGTTTCTTTTAACATCGAATAATATGACCATAGAGACGACGGCTTACGGCATTTGGACTTTTCCAGAAAAAATGCAAGAAATACATTTTCTGTATAGTTACCGTCTATAACATTCTTCAATTTGCACCAGCTAACAAATTCATCGTAGAGCTTATCGTATATTCTCTTAGATTTGGCGGGTAGTAAACTTAATTTTGCATCTTCTGCTGCTTTAAAAATTTCCGGTGGTATTCCGGAAACTATTTCATCGTCACTACTGTCCATTACATAAACAAAATATATAAAACTTCTTCGAAAATATACTAAGAAACTTGCAATACGTGAAGTCGACTGTAAATAAAAATGGCGTCTACCTATTCTTGTCCTATTGACTTGGTTGCTATGGTAACGCGTATAGGTATATAGATTATTGTTATTTTATCATCTTATTAGTTTCAATAAGACTTATTTTTATTTAACTATACAAATGATTTGGTAGATTGTTATACAGGGTGAGTTATAATAATATCGAGGTATAAAATTTATCCAACTTGAAACATTTATAATAACCTACTCACAAAAGGTGAAAAATAGAAAATAAAACATATTTATTAATAAACTATCATTAATACGGTCGTGCATAAAATTTTGTATATTTATTAATAAATGACTATTAAAACGGTCGTGCATAAAATATTGTATATATTTCGGGCGTAAACAGCGTTTATGGACCTTACGTGTTAATAGCCCTCGCCTAGCGGCTCGGGCTCTTACTTACACGTTGCGGTCCATAAACGCCTGTTTTACGCCCTTGATACATAAATAACTATTCTTTTAAATTAATGATTTTCAAATTATTTGTACGTAGTTACACGTTTTTTTTTTTGTTATATTATCCAAGTTAACTTGTACTTTGAGTATCAACTGCTTTTTTCATAATAAACGTAGGTATAGGCAACACATCCTACACCAATTACCACAAATTTTCGGTTTTTATATCTATTTCTTAAAAATTGATGATTGTAGAAAAAATCTTGAAAAAATTTTGAGCGAACAGTTCGTTGCCGCTTTCAACAGATTAACGCACTTCGCCACTCGTCGCGCGGGCAACTTTCTGTCTTAAGCAGCAAAGTATCAATTTTCGCTCTTAATACACAAATAGCTATTAAGACTCTAACTTTGCTTTTGCTTACTTATGACTCTTATGAGTACATAATTCGTGGACTGGTTTCGTCCTTAGGATTCATTAGCAAGAAATAGACATTCTCGAATTCAATCTCTAATGAAACCTGTAGAGGCGTATTTCATTAGAGATTGGAATCGATAGTTATTCTTGCTGACCCGGCCAAATAAGGACGAAACCGGTACAAGAATGACGTTCTCCCTATCGTAGTATCACATATCGGTAGCCACAAATTCCACTTTGCAGCTACTGGAGCTGAAAGTACGCTACCGTTTCTAATCTAACACGTAATTAAAGGAAAACGAATAGAAAATATATTAATATTAAATCAGCCATAAATCATTATAATGCCATAAAACTTTCATTTAAATATCATTAAAGTCGTAGAACTTACATAAATCTTTGAAAAGTATTTTACTAATGAATTTTCATCCCCTACTGACCGAGTAAAATCGACATAAAGCGTTTCTGGAACAAGAACATTATTTGCCAGTTTTCAAGGAAAATTCCCTTTTGTACGGCTCTCTTTTGTTCTTCCAACTTGCCTTTATAACCATCGCCCCGAAGGCGAAATACCGTGTGTCCAAACCTTTTACAAACTTTACTCCCACTTTAAAAGAACAAAAGGACGAAGTAAATTACATTTCAACAATAAGACATTGCAATAAAATAAACGCCAGTATGCCGAATTTGTTTCATCCATATCTGCTTTATCCGCTTTATCTTTTCGTATATAAGAAGAACTTGGGACATTCGGAATGCAAAGACAAACAACGGAAATAAACTTGACATAATATATTTCTTTTTACAATGCGACGTAAGGAAATGTAATAAAAGGATACGAGCCAGGGGAAGTTAAATTTGTCTGTTTTTCGAGAATAACATAGCTCGTTTGAATTTGAATATAATAAAAAAAGTTAAATAAATTACTGTTTCTAATTTGAAATTTTATATAAAAGCTTTGAATATAAAAAAAAGTTGCTAATATAGTGTAATGACCCTAAAAATATCCAAAAATCTGTTTACTCAGTGATTTTTTGAAACATCCGAAATCGCTTAAGCTTATCTTAAGGCTTGGCCAACGCCTTCAGTTTTAAATCGTTTTAAAAAATTTACTAAAAGTTTAATATTATGTTAGTAGATTACGCTAGTATATCTATTTCGGTAAATTAAATCAAATACAGTGTTCCAAGTAAAAAATCTTAATGATTATGCGTATCCTCAAAACACTAATAATTTGGCCGATTGCATCAACAATCTGTGAAATTGAATTTTTAGAGAATTTTAGTATTGTATTGGTATTATTGAGACGATGATGTCTAATTATTTATAAGGTATCTCCTATATTAAATAACAGAAATATATAAAAGCCTAAATATATCAAATACGCAATGTATATTGGCTGCGTTCATCCGCGCCACATGCTACCTGATCGATCTGGTAGCGCTCTCGAGTGGCACGTATGAACGGTGTATTTAGACATTTCGCTCAAGGAGCGGCCGCCATTAAAAGTAGCACATTTTATTTACGTCTGATCGGTGATCAGGATCACTAATCTGTCTTACGCACTTACGTCCACGGTTTGCTTGGTGATTAGTAGGGTTATATTAGCAATTGAAAAATAAATAAACAAACAAATCTTCAATTAGAGACATTCAACTCAAAAGCAAAATGAATAAACACCATGGAATAAACCACAATCAAATGTCACTTTTAAACATGGTTCATCCGTGTATAAAGATCGATCAGGTAGCGTAAGTGAGCGCTACTTTTGTAGCGCTCCTTGAAATGGCGCGGATGAACGCAGCTATTGTTATACGTTAGAAGGTCAGTGAAATTCTACAAACATCAAATAATAAAATTACATATTATAAAAAAATTAAATGTTCTTTTATAATGAATTACGTATAACTTGTTATACTCAACTTCCGTCTAAGGACATTCTTAATTGAACCGGCAACATTGCTATATACAGTAGAGTGTCTCAAATAAACCGACTATTTTTTTTTCCAAAGAACATTGAAAATTCGTCAGAGTATCTCTAGAAAATAACCTTGTGAAAATATGAGCTCTTAATATTAATATTTAGAGGTGGCGTTTTGTAATTTTCTATTTCCCATTTAAATAACATGGGAATTTTTTTTTAAACTTTGGAATTTTGTAACGTGATAACGAGCTACTTTATAAGTATGAAGAAATTACCCCTTATAGGAAATTTAATGCTCTACAAAAAAGGTCTAATTGACTTTTCGCGTAAATGCGTAAAAAAAATTATTGTAGATTTGACTGCTAAGAAGTTAACTAGAAATGTATAGATCTTGTATTTAACTGTTATTACTGTTTAATCTATTAATAAGCCAATAAATCTGTTATTATTAATTAAAATGGATTATTGATACATAATATAAATAAATTTATAGTAAACTTCTAGTTATTGATTTTTCAACAGTTGTCGCGTTTTTGCATAAATTTCGGACTTGGTCAATTTTAAAAAAAATGTTCATCTCTTATCCTTGTAGGAAATTAAATTCCCCACAAAAAAGCTTTCCTAGTAAATTTTCGTAATGCCATCTGCTAATAAGGATAATTTTTAATTGTCTCTTATATTATACAATATTATATTAGCATTTTTTTCAATTTCTATTAGCTAGACCGTTTTTCCGAAAGCGATAATTTTCAATTCGGCACCACTGTAAATGGTAAATCATGAAATAAATAAAAAAGGGTAGGAGATGATTAACGAGACCCAAAAGGTACCTGAAGAATTTGTTATTCATCCAGCCTAATTTCAGTTTTCCGTTTGCTAGTAAATGGTTTGTTCTGAAATTTGATTATTTATTTTGTGTTTTAATCTAAAGTGTTGGAATTTTTAGACCTAAAGTTCTTGAAAATTCAATTTTAAAAATTCAAATTAATTAATCATACTTATTTGATTTAACATTTTTTGATATTTTGATAAATAACCTATAACTTAATGTAAACTATTTTGATAAGATCGGATAAAATGTCAAATTTGACAGGTATAGGCGATTGACGACAGAAAAAATTTTCAATGTCATTTTTATTAGCTTCAAACCACAAACTTTATACGAATATAAATTTGCATACTAAATAATAATGAACTAAATAAAAAAAAACATCCCATATGAAGAAAACTTTAAAAATAACTATATTACAAAATTTATAGAGAATGACAGAAGACAATAATTCCATTTAGAAGAATTTTATTCTCTAATCATAGATAACAGGTACAGGCATCGCATTCTAATTTGTCAGTAGTGGGGTAAAGTTTGCGCACTGCTGACATACCTCCAAACGATCTTACTGGCTACTATTAAAGCTCAGTAGCGTATACTGCTTTCGCTTATAATAAATTTTCTAGGATTTTTAAAACGATCACGGTCAGATTATTCACAAAATTTTAAGAAATTTACCTAAAATTTTAATCCTTAATAACGGTCAAATCGAGTCCGCCCTCGTTTCTAAGAATGACTATCATTTGATGGTATTATAGGAAATACCAGATTACCTACACAATGGATCAAACGCAATTATGTAAATAGGTTTTTAATTACAACAGAATTTGATAAAATTAATTTGTTATCTACGAGCTAAAATGTATTCTGTTAAAAAAATTTATTGGGTGAAAAAAAAATGGTGATTTTGCACTTAATATCTTTAATATTTTAACAAAATATGAGGGTGAAGTAGAAGGGGTGAAAGTCATCAGCATACAAATATTAAAATAAGTCGACGAGGTTTTTTAAAAATATGATATAGGTCAACAAATACTGAATTTATACTAACCTTAATTCCTTGTTGCTATAACTACTATCAAACAAAATAAATATAAACAAATTAACAGAGTTCCAAAAAATCGTCATTAAAATCATCACTGTCACTAGAACTATCACTGCTGTCTTCATTATCATTAATAATAACTGTAGAAATTACATCGTCATCCATTATATTTTCCCGATCTAAATATTTATCTTCTACAGCTATTACATGTGCACATCTTTTTTTCAAGTCTTCTTGGGTTACTGATTTAAATTCAATTTTAGCTAACACATGTGCTAATTTAAAATGAATATTCTTTATAGGTACATTATTTTTACTACAGCTCAGATCACTTCTAATAATTTTTCTTCTTAATAAAATTGCAAATCACTCAATTGCTTTTAAGTATCGCCCAGAACTTTAAGAGGATATTATCCTATTAGTATAATATTTTTGTATCGAAACACTGAGAAAAATCTTACAATTTTAGTTTAGTAAGTATTCAGAAAGAAAAACGCACGTTCATCCCTGTATAAATCCAGAAAAACAGAAAAATCATTAAGATTCGCTCGACTTTCCAATGATCTATATTTATGCAAGAATAGTGAACGTCTATTCTGCTTAATTCAAACAGTAGGATCATAAAAGACAAAGTTAAATGACTATTTCGTCCTAATGAAATCACTCGATTTCCTCTTAGAAAATACCGCCCGGTATTTTAAAAGATACTATTTTTATATAGAATTACTGAAAAAATCGATCGGTTTTTTCAGTAAGTATTTGGAAGGGATAACGAATGTTCTTCCCTGTATAAATCCAAAAAAAACAGAAAACTCGTCAAGAATTGCTCGACTTCCTAATGAAGTATATTTATACAAGAATATCGAACGTATATTCTGCTTAATTTAAATAGTAGGATCATAAAGACAAGGTTAAATAAGTATTTCGTCTCAATGAAATCGCTCGATTTACTCATAGAAAATATCGCACGGTATTTTAATAGCTATTTATGTATTAAGAGCAGAAAGTAGCATTTGCGCACTTGAGACAGAAAGTTGCCGCGCGACGCGTTATCAGAGCGAGGCAATCTGTCGAAACTGCCAAACGAATTTCTGCTATAGTTACACATAATATTTCTCTATGATCACACTAAAATAAAATAAATATTTAATTTTATGTGAAATGGGTTACCTTCTTTAGTTATAATATTTATTTGATATACGGCTACTCTTCAAAGAAAAACAAATATTTAGTACTTATATATCGGTAATTATTTATGACTTAAGTGAGGAGTGAATATTGTCACAAATCCCAAAAATAATAATTTTTCTTTGTTGTTTAAAATAATTTAAAGTAAATTAAACAAAATTATTTTATTTTTAATTCAGCGTTTTATTTAGTCAAAACATACCTAATTAAACAAATTTAAGAACGATTACAAAATACTGCCGAGTTGCTAATATACGTAGGAAATAATTACTTAACGAAATTATATTGTTCAATTAAAATAATGAAATAATAATGTCAGGTCATCAGCCACGTAAGTTTGGTAGACTACAAAAATTTTGCAAGCCAGCAATATTCAAAAATTGGGTATGAAAATTAATTAAAGAGCTTAGTGGCAAACTCGACATCGAAGAAGGTGGAATCTAAAAGAGACTCCACGACGCGGGAAAATAAGGTCCTTGATAAAGTAATTAGTAATAAATTCATTAGTAAGTTCTGATAATCTCTATAAGTTAAAAATCTTTGTTTCTGATAACTATAATCAATTAATAAATCGCAATATACCATTTGGTGATCAGTGAAATGATAAACATTTATAGTACCATGGCTTGTGCAATTATTGGAACAGTTTAAAAAAAATGGATCGATTAGTGTAGATGAGTGATCAGTAATGTATGTAGGCTCGTCTATGACTTGAGTGAGGCTATAGGCATTAAAACACGAAATTAATGAATTTGTACTGTTAAAAAGATTCACATTAACATCCCCAAGAATTAAAATTGTAAGTATAATTGGTAAAATATTATCTAAACAATGTATAGCTTGATTTAAATTTTCCCGCGGTGGTCTGTACAACACTCCAACACAGAAAGTATCATTATTAATTTTATAATTGATCCATAAATGCTCTAAACAAGAATTAAAATAATTATGAAAATCTATGATTTTGAAACTCAAAGAAGACCTAATGTAGTTGCCAACCCCTCCGCCATGGCGATTGCGATCATTACGAACAAACGAATATCACCGAATATTTACATCGGAATCAGAGACATTAGATGACAACGAGGTTTCCGAAACCATCATAACATCAAATTCATAATTATTTATGATATTTATCAAATCAGTGATAATAGTTAGTAATGATCGCGTATTTACATGGCCAATGCGTAATTCACATTTACTAATTTTTTTCTTAACCATAATTAATTTTAGATTTAAGACGATTTAAATAATTTAGCGGAGTGACCAGCATCAAATTTCGTTTTAAATTTAATGTTATGAGTTACAAAATTGATACATTATTTAGTAGAACTACATGTTCCAGAGTTGTGCTTTTCTGAACATACCCCACATTTTTGTACAAAATTACAATTTTTTTCTGTGTGACCAAAAGACAAGCAATTTTTGCACTTAAAAATTCTAATATGATCGCTAAAATAACATTTTTTCCATCCGATATATAAATAGCCTTTTGAAAAAATGAAATTTCTTAAAGAAGGAACTAAATTTATATTATTATAAAATTTTAGTTTTGTGACAATTTTTAATTCAGTTTGACTAAAGTCTTCTAAATCATTTAATGAAAAAATTTCATTTATGGTGTCTTCATCTCTTTGAGAGTCTTGAAGGTCCACATCTTTTAAAACAATACGAGGATTACATTACATAGAACCAAAGATATTAAGAACAGACGATTTTAAATTGTTTAAAGAAGTATCATTTTCACAGTTGACAATAATTCCATTTTTTATCTTACGCACGACCTTAATTTTCACATTTTGATCCACGGGATTAATATTAGATTGGACATCTTTTAGAATATCGATGTTGCTAATGGCACGACTCTGTGATTTTGATTTTATTAATAAACCAGGTTTGTTATTTATACTTTTTAGTGCACTGCTATAAGAACCTGCCGGATTTTGTTGATAAGATAAGGTATTGGCACTTACTCCATTATTCATATTGAAATTATGGGTTACAGTTTTTCCTTCAAAAGATCATTGTTGCATTTCAATTCATTATTTAGCGACTTCAGTAGATTATTTTCTTGTTTTAAAAATGTATTTTCTCGCTTAACAGCTTGATAATCAGAGATTATATCTGCCATAACGTATTCACAATCAACACAAACCCAAAATACACCATCATTTTTAGATAAAAGTTTCACTAATTCATCTTCCGTGAAAATACTTATTACAATTATAACAACGTAAACGAATAGAATTTACTATAAAATTGTCTGAGCAACGTAAACAAATAGGTACATCGCTCGCCATCTCGACTCGACGAGCGCCCAATGCAAATGATCTGGCAACCCACAACAAGGTAAAACTAGTGTGGGCACCAGGACACAAAGATATCCAAGGAAATGGAAAGGCTCATGAATTCACCAAAGAGGGATCGGAACTACCATTCACGGGACCCGAACCTGTATTTTGGATCAGCAAAACCTCTGTTCGGCAGACAGTGAACAGGTGGATAATCACAAAACACAAAATTCACTGTCAACAGATAAGAGGGCACAGAATCAATAAGCTCATGCTAAGAGGCACTACAAGTCGCAAGGCCTCAGATATCCACCATTGTGGAGCACTGCTTGCTGAAACACCTTAATGTGATAGGATTACACAATGATCTCACTACGTGTAGACCCTGCATGGAAGAGGAAGAAACCTCATATCATGTGAACTTCGAATGCGAAGCTCTTACTAGGCGACGTTTTATCCTTTTCACCCCCGGACCACTTGATAGGGAACTTATTAAAACTAACCAAAGACACAGGACTATTCCAAAGATAATACCTGAATGAGGGGAACGCAGGGGAATACAATAAATTTAAAAGGCCACAGTGTTCTGTGCCAAACCCAACCCTACCTGAAACGACAAGGATAAAAATAAAGATAAAAAAAAAGAGTATTAGAATCGGTTGATGCCAACATATTACTTAAATAAACAGCCGCCACCTATGGAATCCATTTAAGTTATAGTATAGCTATATCTATTTCAATTTTAGTTTCTTGCTGATCTGACTGTCCTCTCTTGTAATTTCTACTCTTTGTCTATACAATTCTGCTTAGAATTTTACACACGTGAAACTTACAAACAGAAAAAGAAAACAGAATGAATTTAAAAAGTCTTACAAACTGTTATTTCTAGATGTTAAAGCCGCAAAGAAGAACAAATCAATATCTATACAGGTTAGGTATAAAGCTGTGCAATAAAAAAGTAGATACTGACGAATATCTTATAACACCTTATAATTCAAAGGTAGCATTTTATAGGAGACGACACGTGTCCCGGCTGATAAAATACCAGACACGTGAAATTGAAATATCACGTCTTCTTACAATTCGGTTTGAAAAATCGTCTTTCATTTTCCTCGGTTTACTTTTGATCTCTTTTAAAACGATTACTTGCGTATATATCGCGACAAAATGGGTATATCATAAAAATTAAATTGAAAAGAAACGTCTATTTGTTACATACATTGTCCTAGTTAAAAGGGCTTGAAGGTATTTATTATTTCGCATAATTCTTTTTTATAAAAGTATAATGCAAAATTATTAAGATTCTTGTTTGCACCTTCTTATTTTTCCAATCAACTTTTACTTACCTACTTCCTACTTCTCAAGCAGAAATTCTTAAAATTATCGAGAGTTCTTAAAGTTTTAGATCTACTGGTATCTACGGACTTCATGTTGTCCTTATAAAACAACAGTGGTGGTTGGTGCATAATATGCTGTAGAGCTGCAAAACTGCCAAAAATGCAAGCATCTCATCTGCATTTCACAGAAACTATTTTAAACATGCTGAAATGTACGTAAAATAGATTTTATGAATAATCTCATTAATTAAAATTTAATTTTAATTATTAAATAGTAAATATTGTGTGTGCACTGCATCGCTTAGGCCGCACGCGCGCATTGTCTCCTTTAGTTGTTGTCTTTATAATGGGTGTGCATAAAAAAAAGGAAAATATCGCCATTTCTAAACAGTGGCGACTTGTGCATAAATGCTAGTAAAAATTCAATAGATTTTTAAAAAGGCCCGATTGTACAATGCGAGTCGAACCTCGGTTTAGCATGAACCTGGTTCTTGGTGTTGTACAATACTAGTTCAAAACATAAACTGAGTTCATCTATAGGTTCAACAAAGCGGTTATGTTTCCGCGCTTAAACCGAGTTCTATTTTTAAATTTAGTTAGTTGGTAACACACTACAAAAAAATATTTTTTGGGTTGGTACCTTATACGTTACCATACACAAACCGTACACCGTAGGTGTAGAAAACAAGAAATTATTTCATAAAAATGGATGTAATGTCTGAAGACGAAGATTCTTTAGAATTAGTAAATATCTTACTACAACCAGAAAGGCAACCACAAATATATAGACCAAGGCAAAATAATTTTGTGAAGAAGTGGAACAATACTGAATTTGTACAAAGATTAAGATTTTTAAAAGATGAGATTCGATTTATTACCAATCAAGTATCCCATTTAATAACTGCTCCAACAGAAAGGTACATAATATTTTCTACAGTATGTAGATTTTTAAATAAATAACTTCTTCAGAAATCATGCCTTGACGGCAGAAGAAATGGTACTGAGCCATGACATTACGGTTATATGCAACGGGAAGCTTTTTGCAAGTAGCTGGTGACTTTATTGGTTTTGACAAAACCACTACATGCAGACACATATGGAAAGTTACTCAAGCGATAGCAGGATTACATGATAATTTTATTAGAATGAAGAAATGAAAGCTTTTATAACATAGCAAGGTTTCCAAAGTGCATAGGTGCTGTAGATTGCACACATATCAGAATATTATCCCCAGGAGGCAATGATGTAGGAATATTTCGAAATCGCTAGACTTTTTTTCATTTAATGTGCAAGCAGTTTGTGATTCTAATGGCCTTTTTCAAAATGTAATATGTCGTTTGCCAGGATCAACACATGATTCTGTAGAGTAACCAACTGAAATAAAGAGAGACGACTTAACTTATATCTCTCTCTCTTTTATAAAAGTATGGTAAATAAAATGGCGGCGTGATCGACTATGAAGTGACTAAAACACCACGAGTGACTGAGTAAAAGATTCGTTATCTATTGGCTACTTACGTGTTATTGAGGGAGTGGTAAAGGTTAAAAGAAAATATCTATTGATTTATATCTAATCTTTATTGAGAATATTATAGATGAAAGAATGAGAAATTAAAAATTTATAAGTATATAAAATGTATTTATAAAGATTAAATATAGGTCTGGTTCGGTGCAATAAAAAAAATAATTAGTTTATCATATGAGGGGAAAGAACCAGCAAGAAAACCCCAAAGTCAAAATAAATTCAATAAAACCAATCAAACGTCAATTTGGATGCAAATGACAAGTTAAGTATATATATATATATATATATATATAAAAAACACATTTAATTACTTGATGATTTAGTTAAACTCAGAAAAAATATATGAAATAATAATCAATTTTAGTTAAACACAGGAAAATATGTGAAATAATATTCAATACATTATATAAAAAAAAAAAAAATCTTATACTGCAAGGCAAAAATAAAACAAATATTGTAATAACAATAACTTATCAGATAACAAACATTGAGCATCACTAGGTTCAAACACACTCGATGCAAAACTGAAGAAGGGTTAGTAAGTAAAAGGTAATGGGGAAGCTATACAGCTTTACTACCCACCTATGAGTTGAATAATCTGGCGACAAAATAAGGTAAGTTACCGAGACACCTATCCCCATGTTGTCCCAGCCACGGGCGAAAACGTTATTATCAATCAACAAGGAATTTTATACTTTTAACTTAGATCTGCCAATGCTGTGAATATCTGATAATAGAAAAATACATAATTTACTAATATAATATTACTTTTCCCTTGCCGAACTTTAAAAAATGACTAAAAAATAATCTCAAGGTCAAATAAAAATTATAGCAAATTTTCCTTAGTAAAACTACAAAAATATCTATAAATTTCAAAAATATTTAAATTAAAATATTAAAAGTAAGCTATTTTTAACTGATTTCAATAGTGAATAAGTCATAAAATCAAATAAACTTGTTATTGGAATGCAAGCTTTTTTTTATAACAAATACAAAAATACCGGCAAGAAATAACATGAAATTACATATAATAGTGAAATTCAAATCTGAAACAGTGAATTATCAACAAGTTAAATATTATATGAAGTAGATGAAATATAGTAATTGATTTAAATAAGAACTTACATTTTATCACAAATAAAACCTTTTAAAAATCACCTGTACTTAATCACCGGCATTCTGATTCTTCGATGTTCGATGACCCGCTCCTCTGTTCCAGCGCATGCACGATTTCTTGTTCATTTAAATTTATCGGGGTCAAAAACGATAGAATGGGTGGACGCTTTATATTGCCATTTAAGGTGGACGAAATTAAATACGATCTCCTTCAATTCAACTATTTTTTCAAACTGTTCATTAAGAACAAAATTTGAACGTGGTGATTTTAATCACTATGTGTTAGTAGGAGATGGTGGCTATGCTATAAAAATGTAACTAATTTGTTCATTAGAAAATGTAGCAACTCCTTCTGAAAACGTATTTAACGAATTATAAATAAGGACTGGAAATCCCATATAAAGGACATTTGAAATCTGGAAGAGAAGATTTCCAATATCATTTGAAATAAATACGCTTACAACAAAGAAAAATTGAAGAAGTTCTTATAGCTACAGCTGTATTACATAATATAGGTAAACTTAAATGAGCCAGATCCCCCATTAATGATGAAGAAGAAGCTGCTATAAATTTCGTAAATGCTGAAATTAATGATAGGAACTGCAGAAATAGAGGCAGAAACATAAATAATATGATGAGAATTGGACTAATTAACTATTTCAATAGGCTACTTTAATAAATATATTTTATTCTATAAATTGTTTTAAAAATGTTATCTATGTCTTCAATGAAAAATTGTTTGAATAAAGAAACGTATATTACTAAAAAAAATAAAACAAAAAAACTTAACATTCTTTTAACATATTGCATAATATAAAACTAGTTGAATCTTAAAAGTAGATAAATAAAAAAGTAGTTTCGTGGTTTAGCATGTAGTAATATTTAACAATAATAATTTAACAAAAACAGAAAAACTAAAAATCAATATCCTGATGCAGCATTAAAAAAAATATCGATTCTCATTTAGCTGTGCTATTTAAATTTTTGCACAACTGAATTTTTTGCATCAGCAATATTTCTATTTTTATTTTTTCTTTCTTTAATGCTATTTTAATTTCTGCTTCTTCTTTTAAAAGTGCAACTTCAACATAATGTTTTTCTTGCATGAACTTTATTTTTAGTTTGTGTTCTTCTGTGTAAATCTTTTTATGTGTCTCTATATCTGCTTTCACACTTGCCCAATGAGAAACTTTTATAACTATTGGATTTTCAGGATTTTTATTTATTTATTTATTTATTTTTTTAGTATACCACTCAACAGTTAAAAACCAATTATAGAGTGGGATGAACATAAATTAAAAACAAATACAATATATTAATGATATACATCACAAACGAGTTAAGAACATCAGATATGACTGAACATAAAACAAATAAGAAGTACAATAAAGCCTATTTTTAAGGAAAACTGAAGGTAAAATATTCAGTTATATTTAAGTTCTTAAAGGAGCATAAAACAAATTTAAAAAAATTAAAAAATTAAATTAAATTAAAATAAAATAAATACACACACAAGATGTATTATCAACTTACCAAGCAGAATAAACACCTACTCAGTTTCTTTGGTAATAGCTCTAAAAATATCTATTTTCTTACAACTAAAAATATCCAAACTGTCTTGAAGGCGATGATAATTATTGATCATTTGAAAAATTGAAGAAATGTTCAAAATATTTGTATTTGCAGCTGGCAAGTAAAAGCTTAAGTACATTCTAAGGCTGGGGCGGGGTACTTTAATGTTGATATAATCCTGAAACTCAATGCAATTTAGCCCTTCATGTAAAATATCCCATAGGAATGAAACTAGCTGCATTTTACGGCGTATGTGCAGTTTCATTAAACCAAAGCGTGACAACAGTTGATCATGAGAAAATCCTCTAGCAGGATAGATATTGTCTAGAAGATATGATGAGGACTTCATAAATTTTCTTTGTACATTTTCGATAGCGCTACTATAAATGTTAAGCGATGGATTTCATACAACTGACGCATACTCACGTCTAGATCTAACAAAACTAATATATAATAACTTCATTGTATGTATATTTTTAAATTGTTTGGAATTTCGAATTACAGAACCAAGACTCCGTGAAGCACACATAACTGTCTGAACAATATGCCTTGCGAAAGGTAATTCCCTGTCAAAATGGACTCCCAGATCCTTTTTAAACTCCGGCCTACTTAACACAGTGCCATTGATCTGATAATCAAAGGTGAAATATGATGTTTTCCTAGTATATGTCATAACACTACATTTACCAGGATTCAAATGCAAATAATTTTTAGCACACCATAGCAATAATTCAGCTAAACAACTTTGTAAAGCTGTACAATCAACAAAGTTCCGTATTTCAGCAAAAAGATATTTGTGTCAAATTCGAAAGTCACCTTGACACATTTTCTTAGTAAAATAAAATATATGCGGCGACTACTACTATTCTTTCAGATTTAGTCTATATTGTCATTTTAAAATGAAACAACTTACCATTATTTTATTTTCCTGTATTAAGAGGTTTAAGGGGGGGTACCTCTAACATTTGTGGTGTGTATCTTGTCTAATTATTTTCTACTTCAATAGAATCATTTAGAGCACAGCTTATATAATCTAAAACATAAATATAGGAAATATAATACGATACTACTACTGTACATATGTTTCTTCCAGCAGATCTTACAAACAATATCCAAATTTACCAGATATGTACAATTAAAAAGTAGGATCGCTATTTTAATATTTTTAAAATGTACTAGAAAAATTGACTTGAAACATTTAGAAATTGTTGCTGAAACAAACCTATTATGTTCTTTGTACTTAGTACCTAATGTCTGAGGAAAGTTAACAAAGTAGGTACTTCAAATCAAAATAGTTATTGGAATTAAACAAACAAAAGGTAATTGAACTAATGGTCACAATAATTTACAATTTTAATTATCCATTGCAATTTTTATTTATTTATCTTATATGGCCTTTAAAAGAAAACTAGTATGTTATTGCTAGATAGTTCTACAACAACAGAATTTAGACTCACCACCATTTTAAGAAATGATTGTTTCTTCATTGTCAGGCTTATTTAATTTAACAATAATTTCCATATTTTCAGCATCTACAAAAAAATATAATAATTACTTAATAAAATAACTGAAATTGTGCTAAACATACTTTTATCACCACCGAATCTTGCATGTAATCCTTCGACCCTTTTTTCTTCTAATAATTCTATTATATCCGATTCCACACTATCGACTGAAAATTCTTTATGGGGCCTTTCTCTCTTCGCTTTTCGATAGCATTTTTCATCTGCTATCATCTTTTTTGTTCTCTTTTTAATGTTTTTATTTTTTTTTTTCAGCACTGTATATCCGCGAAATACAACACCACTTTGTGAATTATATTCACTTTCAATTTTTATCCAGCACTCATTTTTCTTGCGCATTCACATCGGTTATTTTTATTTTCTAAAATATCTTTATATTTCTTCGCTAGTTCCACTAGTAAACCTTTTTCGGCATGCGTAAAGTTTGGCTTTCATTTTGATAGCACATTCATATTTTTCATATTATCAGTCTGGAAACATGAGGGAAAATTACGTATAAATTCTAAAAATAATGATTGTACATGGCTTCTTATGTTGTTTATAGCTAAATAAAGCACAGAGCATACTGTTGTATTTATTTCTAAATAAGTCTTGCATGTTTTAATTGATAAATTATTTAATTTTATCTATATAAAATACAAATTAGGTAGGTATGACCAAATTTGAAAAGGTTTGTTCTTTGTTGAAATTTTATAAGTACAATTTTATGGCAATTTTTTTTTAATTGAATCTAAATATAGTTTTAAAAGTAAAATAAAACACAGTTAACAGATTTTTTTATTGTTGTAATACAAGTATAAAGGCAGATTTGGAAATGTACATGGTATTACCTTATCATTTAATTTCAGCTTTTCTCTTTTTATTTTGCTAAACCATCATTAAAAATAGTCTCCTAATATTTGATATCTTCTAAAAAGTATAGAACAGCATCATCTCTAGAAAGTACTTTATCGCCACTAGGAACGATATATCTATACTACCACTGTTCTAAGCATTTAGTATCCTATAAAAAACATTTACAATGGCCTCAACAAAAAAATAACAGTAGCAACTTTTTATCTAACATTAAAACTCTATAAAAAAATGTTAAATTTAATGTATAATTACTAATTGTTGTTTGTAAGTCAGGATCTAGGACTGTAAAATTTTATCTTGTAGTACTTGTATTAAAATAAACTACACTCAGTAAGATGCACATTGTGACTAGTTTATAATAAATATTATATTTAGATATAAATACATTTTTGTACTTACATTAGAAGCTTTAAAAAGACATTAAATTTATTTCTCCCAGTTTTCTTTAGTTTTACATTTGAATTATATCCTGTTTTACAATCTGGAACGACGTAAATCTTGCTTTGATGTTTTTTTGTCAGTCATGTTACTTGTATTATAAAAAGAAGGACGGAAATTTGAAATTTCAACATTGCCGTTTCGCCTCTTTCTCCCTAGTCTTCATATTATGTACAATTCATATCAATTTTAAAGTAAGTTCAACCATTTACCGAGTTCACCTGAACCTAAGTTTTAACTTGCTTTGTACAATCGCACACGGCCGATTTTCTAATAGTACGTCTTAATGCGATTTTACGAATAAGCTATGAAAAAATAATGTGGAACTCGTCTATATATTCAAAGACACAGCACCTATACCAACACCCGTTTAATGATATTATGGGTAAAATCCTCCAAATAGAATCCAGGAAACAACTATTGTTATACATGTTTAATGAGATTAAAGGTAAAATCCTCAAATATTTTATAATAATATAATTTTTTAATTTTTTACGCCTACTTACCTACTTGATATTACACTGTTATTTATCCTACCTACTTAAAAACACTCAGGGCATAAATGCCACTCACTTGACCATTCTTAAAGAAAACAGATGTGCTCGAAAATGATATTAGGGCTTAAGTACCACACTTTTTTGTGAAAGGCGCACCTACCTCGAACCCTATTTAAAGTAAATTAGGTACCGACTTTGGTCGTCGCAAACACAAATTCTAATCTCACTCTACTAATTTTTCTTAATGCCGCCCTTGTGAATGGACGACAATCTATTTGTATTAGGACACATTTATAAGATCCTTCATTCGTTCATCAGTGTCAAGTTTTCGAGTACGATACGCCGTAAACGTGAAAATTAAATGAAAATCGGTTAGGATCCGAAAAACTGAAATGCAATTTGGAAAATATGAAAATAAATAATCCATAATTCCGTTAAAGAATCTTCATCGTTTCTGTACGATGTCAAAAGGGTGTCTTTAAGAAGAGTTGAAATAGCTGGCATGCTATTAGATTTTGTGTTTACGACAGCAGAGTCGGAATCTGATTAACTTTAAATATACCAGTTCGGATGTCAAAAGCCATGAGCTTCGCTAGCTCAACTAGTAAGAGCATGAACGAATGCTTCCAGGTTGGATCCCTGGTGATGCACTCATTTTTTATTTCTTTAATTTTTGGCTTCTACAATTTTTCTTTGGTTTGTTTTCACATTGGAGATTTAGAGGTGTAATTTTTACAGTTTTAAAGAAAGAATTAGGGATCAATAATTTTTTTTATTTCCAAAATTTAATTAAACTTTATTGTGCAGTAAATTATTGATCTAAAAATAAAATTATAACCGTTTTTATTCGGTCGAGGATTACTTGCTATATGTAACTAATTATAATGTTATTGGTATTATTTTTTAATTGGTATTTATATACAATTTATATTTTAAAATTCATTTTTTATAAATATCGGATTTCGAATAATTACGGCGTTACCGTCAGATATCGTTGTGAATAAAAACTCTACATTTAACACTTGTAAAACTTGTTAATGCTATATATAACAATAAACAATGTTGACAACACTTTAAACGACGTTCCACAAATAATTTTTAAAGAAATACGGATAATGATACGATATAAGTTATTAATCAATTAAAGAAATGATACTAGCGATCCGGAGCCAGCGTACCACCGCCCGATTGATTACAAAAAAATTTTTTTTAGTACTTAACTATTTCAATTTTAAATATACACATCACCAAAAGTCTTGGCTCCCCCTTGGTAACTTTTACCGCGGTCAATGTAAGGTGAATATTTTTTGTGTATACATTATTCTTCATTATCTTATCATACATTAATACAACAGGTTGTAAGCAAAAAACTGTTTTCGTTCGAAAATGTGCACCATTTGAAAAGAAATCAGTTCTAAGCCGACATTGAGTATTAAATTGTCTAGTAAATTTATTATAAAATGCCAAATCATCCGATGTCTCAGTTTGTCCGGACAAGAATAGTGGCCTTACATCAAGAGGATTTGTCAAATTACCAGATTGCGGGTCATCTGAATATTTCACGGCCTTCGGTAAGGCGCATATTGGCTTTTTTTTCAGCAAACGGGCAGTGTTGTGCGAAAGACGATCACTGGTCGACCCAGAGTGACATTAGAGAGGGACGACCAGTATATGGCAAATTTTACCCAAAGGAACTGAAGAATAACGGTAACAGTCCTCCGAAGTAATTTTTTGCAAAAGTACTAAAGGGAAGTTTCAAGAAGTACCGTAAAAAAACGATTGCGTTCCTCAAATCTAAGGGCAAGAAGACTATTAAGAGTGTCTAGGCCCTTACCCCACACAGAGCTGCACGTCCGTTTTTCGGACGAGTCAGGAACTGACCTACAGAGTGATAGCTTACGGGAATGAGTCTGGAGGAATCTAGGCAGACAGAGAAGACTTACTTTGGGAAGAGGTGTTATTCTTTATCAAGACGGATCATTGATGTTTTGGGAGGTATAATGTTTGGTCACGGCACCCCTCTTATGTTGATTGAGAGAACTAAGACAGGTATCATATACGCTAAAAACATTATTTAACAAATCATTTAGCCTTTCCGCAACGAATTTGGAAACAATTTAATTTTTCAAAACGAAAATGCCAGACCGTATCGCAAGCAAAGGGTACAAAAAATTCTGCAGGAAAGAAATATCCAAATAATTAACTGGTCACCAAACTCACCAGACATGAATCCCATTGAACATGTTTAGGATTATCTTGGCAGAGCAATATTCATTCGAGAAAAGCCCTCTTTAACCCTCCTGGACTTGACTGTAGCTGTTCAAGAAGAGTCGGACATGTCTGATCATTTTATTGGTAACCGGATCCGCAGGATACCTCGACACGCTGGCCAATTGATTGAAAGGAGCAGCGATAATACAAACTATTAAGTTATGTTTTTGTTACGATATAAGAGTTTTTTTACAAAAAATAAAATTTTCATGTTTACAATTTTTAGACATTTTTTTGTAATTTTCTTTATTCTGCATTATTCGGAAAGCAAATAACAAAGGTTGTGTATCAAATATATGGTAATGTATGGTAAGAAAACAAAGATTAAGACTCGCTATATTTTAAAAATTTAATTTGATTATTTTTCAAAATATCTTGGGGGGGCCAAGACTTTTGGAGATGTGTGTATATATTTACCAGCATCGTTTTATATCAGTTTTTTATATGTACACATTCGAATATGTATGCTTTTTATAAATATACACTCTCTTTTACAATGAACAACAAAAACCAGAGAGCCGTTGTCTATATTAAAAAATTGACGATACACCGCTGCCTATCCAAAATAACCGGTTCGCTTAGAAAATCTACATTTAATTTGGGATAAATTCGCGAACACAGCCAGAATTACAAAACACTGCTAAATTAATAATTCCCTTTCTGGCTCATTAGTAATGGACCGGGCATATTGCGAAATTCTCTACGGCTCCCGAATACTAGGACAGACCCAATTTTCAACTTTTAACAAATTCAATTCTGCTGCATCTTCGACGATGAATGTTCAATATTAATTTATTTAAAGAGAAATAGAATGAATTTTAAGTCAAAAAGTTGGACATTTTTTTCTATACAAGTTTTATTTTTTGATGTAATTCTTCCAGTGTTTCTACAGGTATTCTCAGAAAAAAGCAACAACAATATTTGTAATTAAAATAACGTTTTATAAAATCACCTACATTAATAAGAAGTCATTGGGTGCTAGGTCTGGGCAATACAACGAACGACCCAATATTTCTACCTTTTGGGCATTCAAATACTCATTTGTTCGAGCAGCAGTGTGAGCTTGAGAATCATCTTGATGCTAGATGATTCTTTGTCTATGACGTTTTTCTCGAACCCTTTGGATAACCTGAGGTAAACAAATTGTAGTGAACCATTCTCTATTAATGGTATGTATATTCTCCACTGCTACAGTGGAATCACACTCAGTAATTTAAAAAAAAGTCGCGCAACTTTTTTTATGTTTCGGTTTTTTTCACGAACAACTTTTGTCGGAGACAACTTTTTCTCAACGATCCAAACTGACGATTGCTGATTTTTCAGAATCTTCAGAATCATAGTAGTACACCCATGTTTCATTATCCATGATTATGTTTTACACCAAATTAGACGATCCACGGTCAAAGCGATCTAGTGTAAATCGCCATTATCTAACACGGTCTTCTTTTTAAGCTATAGTCAAGTTGTGGGGAATCTACCAAGAACAATATGCTTACGGACTTTCAATTGTTTGTGTAAAATTGTGTTAATTGCTTTTGCATCAATCTTTAAAGTTACTTGAATTTTTCTGACAGTAATATGCCATTCCCGATGTCAAGGTCACGTCATTTTTCTTGTACACAAACTCGTAACTTGGTCCAACATATAACATTTTTAATGGTTAAAAATACTCCACCTTTAAATCCGAACCACGGTGAATTGGCAATTCGTATGAATCGCATCAACAACTTTCAACTTTGGAGGTGATTAAAACTTCATTGAAACATACTTCACAATATTCTCACTCTAGTTTATAAAATTAATAAGCATTCAAGCATTTAATATGCAGAGAAACTTGAGATATTATACACTTTAGACTTTTACGTCTATATTATTTGCATAGTTTTAGTTGCTATAACAGAAAAGTTAAAATGAATGAAAAGATAAATAAAAAGTAAGGAAACATAATATACAGTGTGTAACAGCCAAATGGAATAAATTCGGTAATAAATAAATGGGGGCTTGTTCGAAAAAACGCTCGGACACGTCGATTGGTATTTTTAGTTGCACATTTTTTAACAAAAACTTTTTATATAGGATGTGTCATGTAACAGTGACCAATACCAACTTTATAATTTTAAATACACTACCCTGTATATTTTTTAATTTTTGGATTCTTCAGTATGTACTGTCCTATATCTAACTGTTTTGGAAATATTAGATGTTTTTCGATTTATTGCAAAAATTAATATAAGTAAAATAAAATTATTTGATTACAGAAATTCGTTACAACACACTCAAAAACCAATAAGTAATACTACTTATTTCTTGAAAATGTAACAAAAAAAACGTCACAATATAGGAGTTGTTCAAAATGCTCGCCGCGAACCTCTTAATAACATCCTAATCTGAAATAAAAAATTTCTGCTAACGATACTCAACATCTCAGGCGTGACCGATTTAATCGCAAGCGTTATTCGTCTTCTTAAGTCCGCTAGGTCGAGAGGTTTAGTTTATTATACAATACTTTTGACATTTCCTAATAAGAAAAAGTCTGACGATGTCATATCAGGGGATCGTGCTGACCATTCCATCAATCCTCGCCTCCCTATCCACCGATTTGGTTATACTTGATTGAGGTACTGCCGGACATTGATAAGTAATGGGGCGGTGATCTATCTTGCTAAAACCATATCATATTCACCGGAACTTGTGGGTTTGTTGGATCGGGATATAAGATCGTTAAAGTTGGCATGACATTATTCTGGAGCAGTGCTAAATAATTATCGCCATTCAAATTACCATCAATAAAAAAGGGACCTATGATATGATCGCCAACAATTTCTGTCTAAACAATAACCTTTTCAGGGTATTGTGTATGTTCTTCTCTCATCCAGTGAAAATTCCACACCTGTAATTTTGAACCAATCAAAATACGTGTTTTTGACAGATCACCATGGCAACGGAGGTATTTTAGTGGAAATTTTTTTCTCGTGGGGTACCCAACAGCGAATTATACTGGAAATTTTTTGACGTTTACAATAACAGACCATTTTTGACAGACTGGTTTTTATTTGTTCACATAATAGGTTTAGTTTTGATACATTTTAGTTACAATGCTAAGGTATTTTCTATATTCTTCGGCCACTTCTTTTCTTCTTAATGGCGAAAATGCAGGACTTTGATTGCTTTGAATTATGTGTCTATGTCTAATAAAATATATATAATATTTAGACACTTATTTATTCACCTTTTTCCCATTCAGCACTTTGAATTTTGCGTAGTTTAGGTGCAAATATTCGTGGACAATTCGGAACAAATTTTCGTTTTTCAAGTTGGAGCCACAATCCTCTATTAATCCGAGTAAGTAAGTCATGGTGCAATGATTGATCATTACATCAGACAATTTCACGCATATTTTGCATAGCGTATGATTTTCAAATCGATTCATTTTTAAACAAATAGGTAATTTTGTTGGTTTTACTTGCTGTGCAATATTCTTTATCGCAACAAAACGCGAGTTATTTAATGTTTTGAACTGTCAAAATACAATGATCACAGCCTCCTACGATTGATGCTTGCTGACGCTGGTTTTGAATTTCATACCATTTTAAAGCGCTCATAACGCATGTTAATAAAAACGCAGAAAAACACTCAGTTACCATGACAACTCAACAATCAAGGCGACAACACCTTTTATGTTTCACTGGTGACTTGGAGAAAATAATTTGCATTGTTGAGAAACGAAAAATAAATTTTAAAAATATTTAATTTTCAACCATAATTCGGCGTGGAATTTTCTTACCGAATACCACGCGAGGTCAAATTAATATCAGGAAATTTTTTGACCTCTAGTGGTATTACTAGTGAAAATTTTCTGTAGACCAATAGCGGCAATTTTGGCGATTAGCATGACCGTGAGGTGTAAAGTTACACTCAAAACAGGTTTTAATTGAATCACCATATTAGTTGATAAATACCAGATTATTTCCACTTCTGAATGGATCAAAAATATACAGAATGATAGCTCTAAATGAATTTGTAGACAAAATATGTCAAATTGTTTGATTTTCGAAAATTGTTACGTTGTAAAATTTATTGTACCGAATTCGAAATTCAATAAATATACAGGATGATACTTTGGTTTTACATATATTAATTTTTTGACATATTGTATAGTTCCGAGACATTATTGTCATAAAATATATAGTTCCAAGACATTTTAATTATAAATCGTATAGTTCCAAGACAATCGTATCATAAAGTGTACCTAGATAGTGTAGATAGAAACTCAGTTCCAGGTTTTCTCTGTAATAAAAAAGTTTGAGCAGGTAATTCAAATTTAATTTGCTTTTCACCAGCATACCGATAATTTTCTCTTTCAACTAATTCTGGATTTTAGATTGCGAAAATGACCTTTATAAACTGTTTACTGATACTCACTGAGTAAGAATTGTTCCGGTTTTTTGAGTTGATATGCGAATATATTTGTTAAAAGTATCAAAAAACAAATGATAATTGTTTCAGAGCAAAACTAATGGTTAGTTTATAAGACTAGTTTTAATAACAGGCACCATATGGTGCCAAATAATAAATAAAAAAACTATCCTTATCAACAAATTTTGAAATATCAAATCGAATATACCTCTATTCAAATAAATATATATTCACAATTAAAACTCAACCTTTAAAACACCCTGTATCTATAAAACTTCAGTATAGATATGTAAAATGTAAAAAAATAAAAATACCTTTAAAATTGATTTAAATCGAAGCATACTCTGAAATATCAGATATACCCTTTTGTTTTCATTTAGTCAACTAATTTTACCTTTTCTCCTATTTTTAAGTTCCGCTCTATATTCCGCCTCTATATAAAGTTAAGTCTACTTTCACGATTCATCGGAGTTGGTATTGTTTATTCCTCAAAATAATGTGCCCAAAGGCCCCAGAGGAATAAAGCGCAAAGTGGGAAGTGAGAATAAACTTGGATTTCGTGCATGCCGAATGCACCGCTAACCAACTTGATAATTGAAATGGTTTTAAAGAGATCGTTAAGTATTTTTTGTTATGAGAATTTTATTGTTTTAAATAAAATTGATGTCTTAATTTTGTTTTTATTGATTGATTTAAGTTCATAGAAGTGGGTTATAAAAAAGTAACAACTAATGTTATTTATTTCTAAATAAGGCATCTCCGATAAGAAATCTTACCACAAAATTGATGTTTTTCGCGAACTAGCTTTAAGTGACAGCTTTGTGTTCTAGAGTAACAACATTTTAAAGAACATCGCTTGATTGTAAGTGGGGTAGGATTGCCAAATAGTACGTATTTGGTCAAATAAAACACATACTGTGGCTTCAGATTATTTAAAAATTTTAAAAAATTATGGATTTTTAACATAATAACATAAATTGTAACATGTGATGTTGGTTTTACTTACCGTGTTTTAGCTCAATTTTAATTAGGGCCGTGGGTAGCACTTCATAACCTTGACAAAACTTAACTATAGGAAAGGGAAGGAGGGCGCCACCAAACTTACATAAACATATCATTTAAGGTGAATAATAATAGTTTGGCAAATATAATTAATATGACTGATGTTAAAACAAGAATGTGTATATGTTTATGCAGGCAAGTAACAATTACAATCTACACAAGCCACGATTTATTTAAATTACTTCTTTATTTAATTTTCATTGATAAAAAATGAAACTTATCTCAGAGTAGGAATGGTGTTAGGTCTTCAATCTTTCTCAAATAAGGACGGTCTCCTACAGCGATGCGTTTTCTTCTAACCATAAATTAACATGTTTATAACCATAACTTTAACTAAAAGATTGAGACCTTTTTGAATTTTACGTAATTACACACATTACACACATTTTTACCAACTAAATAAATCCCGATCCATTTCGTTAATCTTTGCAGATATCTTGTAAATATTAATCTTGTACTCACCATTAAATACTGATGGTTGTCACCACTAATAAAAATACCACATACTGTTTAAAATTAATTAAATATTAGCAGATTTAATAATCTCGACTGCCTCGTTCTGAGGTATTGATGTAAAAAGACTTTTACCAGTAATATCTGTCGAAATTCACTTTCGATCCGAACATACAACTTATAAAACCAAAAATAACTATATAAAATATTTGTAGCGACAGAATGAAACTAATGTTCCTAAAAGAGATGGGACAATCATTTTAAAAATATAGTTATAAAATATTAAAATAACGGAACTAGAAGAGTAACCGTTACACCCCGTTACCTCCGGGTAAAAAAAATTAAATTTTAATTTAATTTTTTTTTTTATTTCAGAAAATTTTAAAATTACAGTTTAAATCTGTTTTTATAAGTTGGAATTTCAATTTAAATTTTTCTATAAACCCAGTTAAATAGAGATCAAAAGCAAAATGATCCGTGCATCATTCTTCCAGAGTGTTGCCTGCCGATATCCACAGTAATCAAAGGTCACTGCAGGAAAAAATCTTTTACAAATCATTCAACTCCAAATACTACTGCTAAACTAGTTATATAATAGAATTGTTTATATAAGAATTATATAATATCGTACAAAGATTAACGAAGATACCGATGTAATAAAAAACTTAAAAAATATCAATTATCAAAACAAAATAATTATTATAAGGATGCATGCAAAAAATATATCAGGAAGGAAAGGACGCATTCTAAAATATTAGGTAAGGGAAAATTAGTAAATAATAGGTACATATTATCTGCATATTCGTATTTACTAAAACAATATTTAACATTGAAACCATACGTACATGTTATTATGTACCTGTAAGGTAAGTTTCAAGATAAAGATAATTACTAAAAATATATTAATCTTAAAATTATACTGGTAAAAACCAAGTTTTATTAAGATTTATAATTTATAAAATTTTGAAATAATTACTATAATTTTACTAAGTGATAAATTACCCTTTGAAAATACCCGCTAGTACCATATAATTGTCACAATCGAGAAAATGATAAACTTTATAAAAAAGAATACCACTAAAATACTAAATCTATAGGAAAAGTCATAATAGGTTTAAAAAATGGCCCTAGAACAATGGCTCGTTTGATGGATATGGTTATAGACCCTTCTATCCTCCCGTACTGTTTTTGCTATTTAGATGATATCATTGTAGCAACTCCTACTTTCGAACTTCATATAAATACGTTGGAAAAATTAGTTGGCAGATTGAAAGATGCTAATCTTACGATTAATATGGACAAAAGTGAATTTTGTCGAGATTCTCTTCAATTCCTTGGATTTTTGTTAGATAAAGGTGGATTGAGGACAGACCCTCAAAAAGTTTCTGCAATTTTGAATTACAAAACTCCTTCAAACACAACTGAGATTAAACGCCTTATAGGCTTAATTGGTTGGTATAGGAGATTCCTGAAATTTTTTCTACTATTTGTTTGCCCATTAATGACTTATTAAAAAATAAAAAGAAAGGACAATCTATCGTATGGACATCAGAAGCTGATGCTGCCTTTCTTGAGATTAAGAAGATGCTTACTACTAGCCCAGTACTTGCGAGTCCTGACTATTCCAAACAATTCATTATTCAAACAGATGCTAGCGAAACTGGAATTGGTGCTATATTATATCAACGTTGGGCGCCAATTTGTAACATGTGATGTTGGTTTTACTTACCATGTTTTAGCTCAATTTAAATTAGGGCCGTGAGTAGCACTTAACAACCTTGACAAAACTTAACTATAGGAAAGGGAAGGAGGGCGCCACCAAACTTACCTAAATATATCATTTAAGGTGAATTATAATAGTTTGGCAAATATAATCAATGACTGATGTTAAAACAAGAATGTATGTGTTTATGCAGGCAAGTAACAATTACAATCTACACAAGCCATGATTCATTTAAATTACTTCTTTATTTAATTTTCATTGATAAAAAATGAAACTTATCTCAGAGTAGGAATGGTGTTAGGTCTTCAATCTTTCTCAAATAAGGACGGTCTCCTACAGCGATACGTTTTCTTCTAACCATAAATTAACATGTTTGTAACCATAAATTCAACTATCTTCTAACCATAAATTAACATATTTGTAACCATAACTTTAACTGTCTTCTAACCATAAATTAACATATTTGTAACCATCTTCAACTGTCTTCTAACCATAAATTCAACTATTTTCTCAGCGTATGTTTAAAAACCATCCAAAGGTTGACTTATCTAAAAGATTGAGACCTTTTTGAAGTTTACGTAATAAGGAAAAATAAGAAATAAGGAGGTAAGATGTTTCTGAACACAGAATGAATAAAAAATAGATCTCTACAGAAATTATTACACGTTTTAAAACATCTAACCTCACATTTCTAACAACTAAATAAATCCCGATCCATTTCGTTAATCTTCGCAGAAATCTTGTAAATATTTATTATGTACTCACCATAAAATACTGATGGTTGTCACCACTAATAAAAATACCACATACTGTTTAAGATTAATTAAATATTAGCAGATTTAATAATCTCGACGGCCTCGTTCTGAGGTATTGATGTAAAAAGACTTTTACCAGAGATATCTGTCGAAATTCACTTTCGATCCGAACATACAACTTATAAAACCAAAAATAACTATATAAAATATTTGTAGCGACATAATGAAACTAATGATCCTAATAGAGATGGGACAATCATTTTAAAAATATAGTTATAAAATATTAATATAACGGAACTAGAAGAGTAACCGTTACAAAATATAACACGTAAGATCAAAATAAATATTTTTTTTATCTGAAATGAATCCTAAGAGTATGTGCGACCTTTATAACTAAGAGTACGCATTACAATCTATGAATAGGATCATTTTAAGAATAATATGTTAATCTTCGTAAAAGTCGCAAGCAAAATTACCTATCCCCTTGTGCAATCGTTTAAGTCATTTGATAACGAAATGACTTATGTCCCAAAGGCATGTAGAACATTGTATTTTAACAAACGGCACCTGTACCAATCATCATTTTGAGCAAAGTAGTTAAAAAATAGTTATTTGCTTAACTAGGCAGATAAGTAGATTTACTGCCGCTGCTAGCATTACATAATTTTCCCCGATTGTTCATACAGTGTTTAAAAAAATGGAACTAAAATGAAAAGTATAGCAAATATAACTAGCGCATTTTTAATAATTATTCTAATCGTTGTTTTTATAATTCTTATACAAATATATCTATAGTAACTTTGTATTTAATGATTTTTAATGCCTAGACAAAGTGTTACTTTTATGACTGAGAAATTTTACTAAAAGTAACATTTAATATAATCGGATAACTTTGTTTGCCCTGAAAATTTTTCAGAAAATAACACATTTAAATATTTCTTGAGTATATATCGTTAAAAAAAATACTGTCGCTCCCTTAAAATCACACGAAAAACATCTTTCCACGAATAATAGGTAAAAACCATATGGTAAACTACATTGTTGTTATATGCCTTTGGAGCATATTTCATTTCGTTATCAGATAACGGTCGAAATTTGCAAATAGACTCTGCTTTTATTATGCCACCAGTTTTCACAGTCATTGCATCCGGAACAAATTGTATTTTTATCTTCTACTTCTTGTACAGACATTTAGGTTGGAAAATATTTTTGATGAGTCATCTTTTTTCAATTTTCAGACAATTAAAAACAGCTTTCTTTGCATCTTGTTTTTTGATATTTTTTTATTTTCAACTGTAACTTGATCTTTACGAAGAGAGGACAAACGATTTTCAGATTTTTTGGACTTTTACCTCCGAATTGGCTGATGTTTTCCTTTTGTTGAAGGAAAATCATTTCTATCATTGCTGTTGAATAGGAAAGGCCTAGATCGCAGTTCCAGGTCCAGTGTCGTAGTACAGAACATTTTAATCTAAAACTGGACAAATTTTAAATTTTTCCAATGGCATTCTGGTTAAGAGTTGTAATTTGAGAAGATATTTTAATTTTTTTACTTGTAAGTTCTGTTTTTTTTGTATTTAAAGTGACCAGAGAATTGCTTTTTATCAAAATCATTATGCTCAAACGCATTTTTAATTTGATATTTTGAATGGGTTCAGCTTCAGTTGCAGGTTCATCCTTAATCTCAGCAGGCGCAAAATTAGCTTCTGTGAAAACATCCGGATTGTACAGAAATATCCCTATACATGCAAATTATTTTTTATGAAGAGTGCCAACTGTTGCAAAATAGTATGCTACCTAAAACAGTGCTAATATTTCTATACCAGTGATCGCTTTTCCTTGTTTGCTTACCATCCAGTTATCACATTCAGCCAAGTAAGCGCTCTTCAGCGAAAAAAAACTGTTTGTTTAGTGGCTGGAGTGCGGGATAAAGTTAAAAAAACAATAAAGTATTCTATTGCATAAAAAAAACCAGAATATGATTTACCAATTGTTTTCTTAGATGGACCTTCTTCAACTAGTCATCTCTCATACGAAACCAATTTAAGATAGCCTTTTTTCATCCAAGCACTGTTTGTTCTGTGGTCACGTTACTGTAAAATCAATTCGATCCGCTCTACAATAAGAGGTACTTTTTAAACGTAGCAAATAATAATAATTAATAATAATAAATACTATTTAAAGATGTATACCTACATTTTTATATTTTATGTTTTTGTCCTTGTCCCTTACCTGTCTCTTACACCACCAGGGTACCTATATCTATTTTTCATACCCCCTTATTTATAGATTACCTTACAATGCTTAAATGCATATCACATTTTACCCATGAAAAATTTCGAATTTAACTTTTTCAATTTCATTCGAAACATTTTGTATATTACAATTAGTATCAAAAAAATCTTCTAATAATATTATATCCGTTCATAATAAAACTACTGGTTCTTCTGTAGGATAACTGAACTTTTCTCGAGATTGATTTCTCTCTAAGACCCAAAACGATGACATACTTGTACTCAAAATCTGAACAGCTAGGTTGACCTCCATGGCATATTTTATTTTGGGGTCCATATGATGTCCCTTCATTTTACACAAGCTCCTAAAAATTAACGGACAATTAGATTCTATTTCATAGTTCTCCCTGATATCACTAAATTTTGCTTTCAATAGCATTTTGGTGCGTAGGAACATTAATTTCAATATTATGTTTTCTAAACAGAGATGCTGTACATTTAACTAAATGGGGTAAGTAAAACAGTGAACATTTTCTATCCTCCAATCATTATGTAAGAATCCACTACTGACGATCCCAGATGCTTCATTGATTACATATTGGTATCACAATCATTATTTAAACAAACAATAAAAAGTTTTGCTATGGCCCGACTTCAATAATATTGTTTGCGGTTTGGTTCCAGAAACTGCTTTATGTGAAAAATAATATGCGAAAATAAAGACTACCCCCCAAACTAATTAAACAATTAAACATTAGACTCAAAAAGTACAAATTAAATTAATTTTAATAAAATGCACACGTTTATAACCACATTCATAACATTGTCATTTGTCAGTTCTAGTCTATACATCACACGTCGACAACATCAAAAAACCAGCAACATCAGCGACCTCTAGCGCTGGTTGGAGTTTTATGGAAGAGAAATAATTATATGTTCAGATCAATGTAAAAGAAAAAAAAAGTAATATATGTAATTTAAATGGACCACCGAATAAATTTTCATATTAAATTAGACGTCTCTGTTGTCTCTGCTATTAGCTTTTGCCCTCAAATTTGAATACTCAGATAATGATATTTTGCTACCACTTTCTGGTGCGCAGTAGAGTTATTTTAAGATGATTATTTTTCTGTACTTTTCGGGTTTTATTTGTCTATCGAGCCCTTCATTCTTTGTTTGACTTGTGTATTAGACTTGGAGCTTTGGTATGACGAATATTAAGACAAAGACTAACTATCAGACGACGGAGGTATTGCGTTGTTTTTTTTTTTTTGTAAGTAATAATAACTTTTGAATTACCTGTGTCCAAGCTTGAATCCATTTCAAATAATACATTTTCTCGGGATTTTAAGACTGAGATAATAATAATGATAATAATAATAATTTATTCATTAAAATAGTACCTATAAAACACATTTGATACAGAAAAAATTCCACCAAAAGAATCTGTTTCTAATAAAACGAATACCCGCCTCCAAAGTCGAAAAACCTTATCATCAAAATAATATTTTAATACTGAAATTTTAATTTTATTTTTAACATTGTTTTATTGAACTCTTTTATTCAAAATCTGTTTAACTTACATATTTCTTAGATATATATTAAAAAAAATTTTATATTATAACTTATTTTAAATTGTTGTGCCGTAAATTAAAGTAGTTTACTTAAAATTGAAACTATTAAATAATGGATCAATAAATACATAAGAGAATTTGATATTCCAGAAATAGAAACTTTTGAACTAGATGATATATTTCAATGTAAGGAGGAATTAAAAGTAAATGAAAACAATAAAAATTTTACAATAATTTACAATAATATACGCAGTATCAATAAAAATCTCGATGAATTTAAAATACTCTTGAACAATATGGAGAAGCCCGTAGATTGCATAGTACTCACAGAAACAAGAAAATTACCTGATCCAAACTTGTTTCAAATCCCAGGATATAATTTGATCTACAATGAAGGTAATCTTAATCAAAACGATGGTGTTATAGCTTATATCAATATAAAATACGATTTTCAATATAAAATAGTAAAAATACAACATTTTAATTTTCTACAAATTATTATAAATTTTAATCGTCAAAATAAAATAAATATAACTAGTTGCTACAGACCGTCGGGTTCAAATGTACAAATTTTTTTAATAGCATTACAAAATTACTATGGTCAGCACGCTAATAGCTTTGAAAACTACAACTTTTTCGTAGGAGATATAAATATAAATTTATTACAAGATAGTGAGGTCAAATTAGAATACATTAACATCCTAAGTGAACACGAGTATCTCTCAACAATTAATAAAGCAACCACAATATATAAATCATGTTTAGATCACATATTCATTAAAACAAAATTTAGTACAGAAAATATATTACCTTTTATAATTACAAACGACGTAACGGATCATTACACAACTATATTACAGATTATGTTTTCAGATAAACAAGAAAAAAACGAACAGATAAAAACTAAAACATATACAAATTATAAAAAACTCTCTAACTATATAAACTCTGTCTCGTGGGATGCTGTATATTCTCAAGCCGATCCAGAATCTGCAACAAAGACTTTTATTAAAATTATTAAGGACACTTTAAAACAAAGTACAATAACTAAAAAAATTAATACTGTTTACTGTAATAATGTTTAAAAAAACTTTAAATAATCCCGGCAATGAAATTCTAAAAAATCAGTATAAAAGATACCGTAATAGTTTAATAAATCTTATTTTATAAACAAAGTTTGAATTCTATAAAAAAACAAATTAAAACTAATTCTGGTGATTCTAAAAAAATGTGGAAAATTGTAAACAAATTAACAGGTAAGAACAAGAAAAATGAAAAAATTAGTAAAATAATTGATATTGAAGGAAAATACCTAACAAATCCAAAAGATATATGTAATGCATTTAATCAACAATTTATCAAAATGGGAGTCTGGCAGAAAAAATTACAAAAACTTACTACCAAGATCAACAGCAACCACCAGTGAATTCTATGATGTTGTCTCCTACTAAAGAAAACGAAATCATTAAAGTTATCGCTGACTTAAAAAATAAAAAAGCAGTAGGAACCGACGAAATACAAGCAGAAATCCTAAAACAAATTTCAAAAGAAATGTAGACAATGTATGTGTGTATTTATGGATCTTACAAAAGCTTTTGATACTGTAAGTCATGAGCTACTCTTACAGTCTCTTAAAGATATGGGAATAAGAGGAAGCACCCAAACAATGTTTAGAAGCTACCTCACAAATAGAAGGCAGATTGTTAGAGTTGCTAATAAAACGAGTAACTCTGAAATACTAGAGTATGGTGTTCCTCAGGGTACTGTTCTTGGGCCTATACTCTTTAATTCATATATAAACGGACTCTTTTCAATACAAATATTTTATGAGAGACAAGACTGGAATACTCTAAAAACAGTTGCTGAAAATGATTTCGCTTCTATTAAACAATTCTTAGACTCAAAATTACTGACGCTAAATCTAGAAAAAACAAAATACTTACCCATCAGTTGCAATACAGGTGGGTTACCAGAATTTCAAAGTTTAAAGATCACTAGCAATGGAAAAGTATATAATATTTTATCCGAAAAAGAATATAAGTATCTTGTCGTGTATATTGATAGATATTTAAATGGGATTGTCACATAAATTATACAATTTAAATTTTTAAAAAAACATTGGCCCCTAGAACAACTTCAAACTTTATACTATTCTCTTGTAGAAAGTCATATACGTTATGGTATTGTAGCATGGGGTAGTGCTCTGCATAGTCACATTAATAACATTTTTGAAATTAATAATGAATAAAAATTTTAGATATTCATCAGATATACTTTACGAAGGAAGCAAAATATTAGATATAAGACAAATGTACTTTGTTTCCACCAATCTAAAATATTACCCTACTAGACTCACAGCTACAATACCATCTCATACTTACCTAACCCAGAATAGATTAAACCATGTTGTACCCTTGGTGGAAAGATCTTTAACTCAAAGATCTTTTTCATATCTAGGGCTTAATATGTATAATCACTTACCAGAGGAAGTGCAATCCAAGAAATATTTAAAAATATTTACTTTCAATACCCCAAGAAAATATATTTCAGATCTAATTGAAAATAAAACCTAAAAAGTACTCACTATTTATGAAGGATTGATGTTTTCGTATTATAATTTATCAAGTAATATTTATATCAGACAGTTCGATGGTATGATTCATTTCTCTTTCCTTATTATTTTTGTTTTAGTATTTTTTATTATTATTATTAGTATTATTATTAGTATTTTTATATGTATATTATGTATGTTTTGTATTACAGTATATCTACTAAATATTGCGTAATAAGTGCTCACTTAACGTGAGCCAAGATAGTCATTATAAACATCGAGAATATGTCCATGTTGCCTAGGGACAAAAGGGGACACAACAAAACTTATACAACTCTATTAGTTGCATGCATGTAAGGAAACAGTATTGGTTTACTTAGAAACATGTTCTGTTATATGCTTTTCGCCATACTATAATATTAAATGTTACAGTTGTATACATAAAAAGTAACAATTCTAAATAATATATAATGCACTAAAGAAAATGAAACTAAAAAACTAATAATACTTATTATATAAATATTGTTGCACTGGTCTCAATTTATTTCAACCCAACTTTACAATTCAACTATATCACTGATAACATGAACGTATAAAATCTGTTATAAATCTGAAACTCTGATGTCAGGATCATCGACTTATATAGCTCGCCTTAGCCTTCTCTCGAATTATCCGGATTTTTCTTGACAAGGAATGTCATTTCCAGACATTTCTGCAGTATTTTATATTTTTCTTTTACTCATACTTTGACTTATGATGACCGCAGCACACTGTAGAGTGATGGGTAACAATATTATTTATAATAAAAGTATGTACTGATGAATAAACATACAAGCGCAGAAAGCTTTACAATATTCATTATTAATATTAACAACATTTTTTATTAATAAACTCTGCAGTATTATTGAATTAAAACAACAGAAACAACGTAAATAATGGTAGGCTACAAGGGCTGATCTCGTTCTGCTAAGCTTGTCTAGTAGCTAATGACATTTTTGCAATACATTTTGTCTGACATTTTAATCTAGTTGTTAACAAGTTTATTGGTGACATAGTGACCGTGCGTCATGAGTTTAACTCCAACTGGTGACAAAAATGTGAACTTTATGGGGGGTATTTATTAATGTTTCATACGGAATTTATTGTTTAATAATTAATAATTAAATAAAGTCGAATTATTTTCGTAATATTATTATCGAAAAAACTTGTTGCATCCGTGGATGTACAAACACATCACTTTGGAAACCTGGATTTCATTCGATAGTAAAGAAATTTTATAAATTTCCACAGAGCACAACAATTAATGTCTCACACCCAATGATATACATAATTACAAAGATTGCTTATCCATATGTAAATCAGACGACGAAAAGCGTATTTCACTGGGCAAAGTTTTCTTTTTATCTAGCTTGTATCAATTTTGAGCATTTAGTTGTAAAGAAATCATTTACAGAACCTGTTTCTTATCATTAAGATTTTTACATATTTAAATAAACATTTTATATAAATATAATTTTACAGATAATTAATGGTTTATTCTGTTGATTAAAACTAATGTAGAATGTTTATTATGAAATAAGAATGTCCAATTTGACAAAAATATCATGGCCCTCTTTACAATTTATTAACTATTTCTCATTTATTATTAAAATAAACAAATCATAAATAACACATTGTAATTACTGTCAAAAGAGATTGCAACAAACTTTAAAATATTAAAAATCCAGTGATTTTTTGTAAATTTTTTTAGTGACATTACCATTAAACATTATTCAGAATGATAGATAAGTGTCCAATTACAACTCTTACCAAAGTTGATTATACCTCATCTCAAAGTTGTTTACATTACCTTTTCAACATTGTATTACATATTGCAATTATGTATTTTATGTAGTATTATTTCTGAAATGAGATTAGTTTAATAATTATTTATATCCATCTGTTATAAAAATTGTTTAGATCTCTTAATATTATTTAACTACATGGAAACTCAACTTTCCAAATACATAATAACATGTCTTGAAGTAAAACAAATTATTTTCTTTTTCTAAAGATTAAAATGCTAAAATTTTATTTTAAAACACATTTGGGCTAGAACGGCTCTATTTAGTGAGCACTAGGAAAGGCACATTGCAACCCGCTTCTTATAATTTTTTTATAGTTTGGTGAGCAATCTATAATATGTATCATTAGACATATCATAAACGTCAGTGGATGAATGACATTTCGACTAACTAAAAAGATTTATTATTATTATTATTATCAATCTTTTTTATTAATTTACATTTTTTAAATGTTATTGTAATATTTTTAAATTCAGTGTTACTAAATACCGATATTTTGAAATTGGATACACTTGTTTAAGGTACAACTTTACAATTTATTGTCACTTAGCCATTTAAATCTTTTTGCTTAAAATGTATATACATGTCCAGATTTTAATAATGTTTCACATTTTACGTCTTTTTGACCATGTACACGATTGTTTGGTACGGGCCGGTATCTATTTTTAACTATATTTAATATTTTAAAAAATATTCTTTATTATTTACTTGCAATGTTTACCCCATTTAATTCTAAAATTAAACACTAGAGAGGGCTAACTTCGGCAGTAGTGCTGCCTCTATATTTCACGCACGGTCCCTATACTTAAAGTAATCCTTTCGCCAATAAGTGATGGGAATAAACAAGAAACTTTTTCTATGATCACTACTCAAAGTAGGCCTTTGCATATTTAAATCTAATAGAAAGTAAACGTTTTCCACGAATTGTTATTATTTGACATTATTGGTGCACACGTGCGCCAAAGTAACTTTGGCACACGCTTGTCTATTTTCATTTCAATTAAATAAAAAAAAGGCAAATCGGTATTTTAAAACAAAATGTAGGCTTATCTAAAATATTTTTTTGTAATTTTGTCATATTAGAGGGAAATCCCACTCACGCGACATGTCGCGCGCGACTGATCGCGCGCGGCAATACTTTTGATGTTTTTAAATGACTCAAAGCCCGTTAACGCGGTTCGGTCGCGTGGTCGCGTGGTCATTTAAAAAATTCAAAAGTATTGCCGCGCGCGATCAGTCACGCGCGACATGTCGCGTGTGTAGGCTTTCCCTCTAAAGCGACATTTTTTGTAATCGTAGCAAGTGTCAAAATGATCTACTTTACGCCACCAGTTGCATAATGGAGATATTATTATTATGTGGTGCATCAAATTAGTAATTAAAATAACTTTCGAATGAAGTGTCACATTTTATAATACGTTACAGTTTTTTTTATCCCGATAGCGGGCGCTAAAATTAAAAGTATCGCAATATACCGTCATATTTCTGAATTCCCCCTAAAATTGCCTCTTCAATAATAATAATACTCTCCCTAATTCACCCCCTTACGAGTGAATTTCAACCCCTGAAGTCGACTGAACGACTTGTGTAGGGGAAGGGACGGCTATTATTATTATTTGCCGTGGTGAGGAAAACCCGGAAAACCTCACCCACCATCATCGAGACGATAATGTATGGCGATTTTATAATCTGCATGTCCTATCAATAGAAATTGAATTTTCTATTAATACGGCACACATCAAATCTTAAACCGAACCATGCAATTTAATTAAAAATCCACATGGTCTGGTCTGGGATTCGAAGCCCAGCAGTCTCGGACTCATAAACTTGCCTATAAATGAATATAAGCGCGTTAGACCGCTACACCATCGACCCGACCATCGACCACTTCAATGATATACTTCATATGATAGTGTCATACTATATAAAGCCGGGATCCAACGGCACGTGGAGTTGCAAGCCTGAGTTAAGGGTGGAGTGTCAAGGTTGCACGGTCGCACCGTTCCCACGGCTCATGAGGATCGCTCCTTTGATTGGACTTACCGCTCCGACTGTCCTATACGACGGCACGAGAATTGACAAGTTTGGCGCAAAGAGCGTCATTCCACGCGTCGTTAGATGCTGTTTAAATACGTAATTGTTTTTTATGCCACTACAGTGCGCTAAAATTAAAAGTAACGCAATAAACTAGATGAAAAGAAAACATACGCAACACCCTGAAAAGATTAAGGTCTGGGCAGCAATTGTTGGTGATCATAATATAGGTTCCTTTTTCAATGATGGTAATTTCAATGGCGATAATTATTTAGCCCTGCTCCAAAATAATGTTGTGCCAACTTTAACGATCTTATATCCCAATACAGCACTCACAAGTTCCAGCGTATATGATATGGTTTCAGCAGAGATGGAAAACCACCTTATTACCAAATCAATATCCAAAAGTACCTAAATGGAGTATTTTCAAATCGATGGATAGGGAGGCGAGGATCGATGAAATGGCCAGCACGATCCTCTGATCTTACATCATTGGACTTTTTCTTATGTGAATATGTTAAAAGTATTGTATACAAAACAAAACCTATCGACCTAGCTGACTTAAGGAGGTCCTTTCGCCACACCTCTCGCCTCAATAGTTAAAAAAAAGTTATTAGATTATGACTAAAATTAATTTTTTTCTAATAGTTGAAGTCCTTATTTATCTAATACTGAACTTTTAACTATACCTTACCTTGCAAATTTTTGAGAATTTTTTTTTTTTTAAATGTGAGTATTTGTACAGTGCCTCACGAGAAAGTAAGTCCTCAACAACAATTCTCGAATTATACTATTATTTATTGATTAGATGGAGTAGTAAAAAACTAAAAATAAGGTTTTTGAAATATTTAGATTTTGTTTTATACAATAAAATATATATAGTAAAACGTGGAACTTATTGAGAAATTAATATTAAAAAATCACAAAAAATTTTCAAGTAACCTAGTTGAAAATTTTTTGTGATTTTTTAATAATAATTTCTCAATAAATTCGTAACCTATATATTTTATTGTAAAAAACAAAATCTAAATATTTCAAAAACCTTATTTTTAGTTTTTTTCTACTCCATCTAATCAATAAATAATAGTAAAATTAATTATAATTCGAAAATTGTTGTTGAAGTCTTACTTTCTCATAAGACACTGTACAAACACACATTAAAAAAAAAAATTTTCAAAAATTTGCACGGTAAGGTATAGTTAAAAGTTCACTTTTAGATAAATAAGGACATAGAAAAAAATTAATTTTAGTCATAATCTAATATTTTTTATTTAACATTGGTGGCGAAAGGACCTCCTTAAGAAGACGAATAACGCTTGCGATTAGATCGGACACGCCTGAGATGTTAATTTTTGAAATAAATCGAAAAACATTCAATATTTCTGAAACAGTTAGGTATAGGACATAGTAGATAAAATGTGTCTAGAATTTTCTGAAAAATCAAAAAATTTAAAAATACACAGGGTGTTGCATATAAAATAAAAAGTTGGTATTGGCCACTGTTACATGACTCACCCTCTGTAAAAAGTTTTGTTGAAAAAAATGCGCATTTAAAAATACCAATCGACGCCCCCATTTATTTATTACCGAATTTATTTTCACACAGTTTCACACTGTATAATTTGAAATTATTAACGACTAAAAATAGCATTGAACACTTTCGCTATAGATATTTACTTTTAGTTCATAAATCGCTGCACAAAACTTTACTTTTCACATTACAATATTTCGGGACTTGGGATCCCGAAACGAGAGTTTTGCCTTTCGGCAAGAGTTTTGGACCTTAGTCCCCATTCCAGTGTTTTTTCTTTTGTACAGTCTCTCTATTTAAACACACAATTTATTTAACAGTTTTACTTCTTAGAATGTCAACGTACTGCCTTGAATAATTCTTTAGTTTAATGAAAGCCTATGACCCTAACTATTTCTTTTATTGCAATAGTGTGACACTTCTATTGTAGCAGTCAATTTATATCAAAGCATTCCTGCCATCACAGTCGCATTCTATATATAATAGCAATGGGATGGCGTAGAATATGTCGCAATGGGCAGAAAAAAATGCGCTCTGATCCCGTGGCTTCACAGAAAGTTCTTACTGGTTGAAGATCTTTAATGATAATTTCTCCTGCTAATGCAGATTCTATCCTAGTACCAGTTAATTATGGAAAAAAAATCGCTATTTTTTGCGTTGCAAGCAATGCTCCAAATACAACAAGAGAAAGGAAACGAGGTTATCGATGGAAAGATTGTTCTGAAAAATATGCGCTTTGTGTTTTGACGTATAGCATAGTACACTGTAAGTTTATTACCTATAATATGTATGTTTTTAGAACCTATGATATGCATTTTTTTTGTATTATTTCGTAAGTTTTTGCTTAGGACGGCTATTACCGTTGTGTCCCATTACGAAGAAATATCTGTGTGAGGGGACGGTTACGGGTCACTTGCCCAGTTTTTGCGCGAGAGAGAACAACATAGAAAGAGAGATCCTGCTAAGTATGGCAGCATCGCGAATAGGGGTGGAGCTATGAATGGTAATTACTAGTAGCTCCATCTCCGTAAAAGTCACTTACCCACTATAATCATATTTATCCTAAATTCCTATTAGGAACATTGTATAAAAAATTTAATCTATTTCGTGGAAAAAACTGATACAAATAGAACCGAATAAAATAAATGCCGAATTTAAACCGGAAATGTTATTCCAGCTTAAACTATTAACTGTTATTAAATACATAAATATTAACTATACCTACCAATATCTATGAAAATTCTTTGATAAACAAGTTTTGAAGATTTCAAATAATAAGGATACCTAGGTAGGTTATTTGCCGGCAAGAAAATGTCACAAAAACTAGTTTGCAATCGATTTCCGACTGATAGTGAAACGTCAATAGGTCCTGTTATTTTTACATTATTGCCTAACAAAAAGTACAACGCTCATAACATAGTTTTTCAAGGAGAGAAACAGTATCTACCGGAATGGAAACAAATCTGTTTTATGTTAGATTTCGAAACTAAACTTAATGAAGTTTTAAAACAAAATTTTAAGAATTCTGTCATTAAAGGGCACTTTCACTTTAGTCACTGTTTGTGGAGAAGAATCCAAAGCGTAGGATTTATACAAGAATGATATGGAAATCCAAAACCGCATAAAAATATGTTCTTTGCTGGCTTATTTACCTATAAATCTTATTGATGAAGGGATGGCTGGAAATAATGAAGGATTGTCCAGTTAACAAAAAAATAGAAGAGTTGAACAACTATTTCACAAACCAATGGCTTGAAAATAACTCGTTGCCAAGATTTTTTTGTAAAATATATTTTTTTAAATTTGTATATTTACCTACAATGCCATTATTTACAAATATTTATTAATTTTTTTTTAAATATCTCGAATAATTAACTTATTTTTTACCCCATTACGGTTAGATACATATTTACATAAAATGCAAGTAAATACGTCTCATCTTTATTTTGAAATACAGTTTAAAAAAATAGAATTTTTATTTAAAATTTCTATTTGCGTCTGAAAAATTACCGGTATTACCAAATAATAAGTAAGTAAATGCTTGAAACTTTTTGTAAAATTTTATTAATTATACTTAACTTTTCATATTCATTTGTTAAGATTTACAAGTATTTTATTCTGAAATACAAGAATTCACACTTCGTCTATTCGAAGATTCGGTTTATTTCTTTATTTTTTTTTAGGATTTATTTATTTTTATTCACTTGTATTTACAGTTACTTTTTTTAATGTCATATTATCTAAATAAATTATTGTTTTCTTATCACCTACTTCTAAAATTTCCTTTGCCAATACTACTGATGACGTGATCCTATATCTCTGGATCCTATCTATCGTACGACTATGCGTGCGCATCTCTCCGATGCTTTGGGGTGGTTTGGTAATATACCACCTCAAGTGCAACGTTGCCGGATCAAAATGTACCTGAAAAAAACTGGGCAAATGTCTTGACACCGAGGGGACAGTGACTGGTCTAACCGTCTACTGTTTTTGAGTTGTTTTTACCTGAATATAAGGTCTAAATCTAAAATTTATTATTTTATTTACAAAATAAATCCTAATTTTACAATAAAATGATGTGTTTAATTTTGGATGCCCCTCTACCACAAATGTGTTATGTTGAAATATTAAAAAATACTTTTTTAGAATTTTTGTTAAATTCTATATATTTTCAAATAATAATGCCAATATAGGCATTTCGTAACTGGTTTCATAAATAGCTATTAAGCGACTTCCTAATATTTTAAATCATCCAACAGTATTTTCCGTAAATAATAATTAAATGATACAAATATATACCGACATATAAGTACTAAAACATTTTTTCTCTTCGAAGAGTAGGCTTATGTCAAACAAACTTAAATTTTTAAATGAAAGAAGAATAAAATAAAAAAATTTATTTTATTATTGTGTGATCGTAGAAAAAATCTCGTGTAAGTAAAAAACTGAGTGATACTATTTACAGTTTTGATTAAAAATACTAGTAACGTATCGACTATGAGCGTGTTTACATCATTTTGTTACGGTGCGCAAATAAAAGCGGTAGGAAAAGTGTGAAAACTTCCTTCTGCGAAATATGCTTCCCCTTGCAACAGGGATCGCAGCGCACCTGCCTCAGAAACAACTAATGATTATAGCGGCGCTTCCTCGGCAAAATACCGTAACTTGTTTAACTGAATAATGCCATCGGCAGAGTTAAAATGAGAACATTGTTGGGGTTAGAAACGGAAATGGTAATAATTTAAAAGTTACTTGAATAAACAGAAAACCGAAAATATAATTAAGGAAAGTTCAAGTGAGCGAGGAAAGTATAAAAGCCGAGGTAGATTCGTTAGGTGTTTGACACTTTTGCGTGTTTGCCTCTTTATGAAAATAATAGTCCTGGTTTTAATCACAGCTTTCTAAACTAGCGTTGCTTATATCATTACCTGCAGCTTTAATAGTGTGTACTTGTACATGACCTAATTCTAACAAAAGGTAATAGTAATAAATTATAGAGCTAAAGAAAATCTCATGTCAAAGAAAACCTATACTGCAAGTAAAATAGCTATTTGTATATTAAGAGCGGAAAGTGCTACTTTGTCGCTTAAGGTAAAAAATTGTTGCGCAACAGTTTTAATTTTACAATTAAAAAAATCAATTTAAAATAAAAAAAAAATTAACCGGTGAGGATTGAACTCACGCTCTAAACAGTCTAAACCAACAAGACATGTTATTATGAGAGGTAAAAACGTTGTAATTTATTTTTAATATTTTAATTATCATTTAAATATCAAGGAAAATGAGTTTGACTAACTAACTAACTAACTAACTAACTAAAAGATTTAGATTAGTCTGCATTTTATTATAAAATACCGATAAGCTTCATAATAACAACCTTTATAATGAAATTTTTTTATGAAAATAAGAGTGTGCAAAAAGTAACTTTCGGCCTATATGCGGCAATAATGTCAAAATAATGACAAATCATGGAAAACGTCAACTTTCCAATTAGATTTGATTGTAACAAAAGCCTACTTTGAATAGTAATCGTAGAAAAACATTTTTATTGTATTGTAGCACATAGACTGGGTTGACAGGAAATTTTAAAATGACCTAATAAAATAAGAAAATGTTACTTCTATTTGTAAATGGAGCAAAACAATATGGCCAATATGAACCGACAGAAAATCAACTATATGGAAATAAGCAATGATTATGGAAATTATTTAAAGCAAACTAAAAACTACAATGGAGTAGAACAAGAAATACTGTTTGGAAAGGGTGCAAGAGCTCGAATATCTCAGGGTAACAGTAACAGCTATGATAGATGAAATTAAAGAGTTGGGTAAGAGGATATCGAGAGGAAATATAACAGTTGAAACTTTAGAAAAACTTTTGCGAATTAACAGTACTGTCATAATATAATACTCGATGTTATATGGTAGTGAATGGAGAAGGAAACCAATGGCAACTAGTTACGCTGGAGAACTACTTCCTAGTCCATTGAGTCTACTACAAAATACTGAATTAGACAAGGTACTCTAAACAAAGATTAAAGGATATCCACTAGATACTAGAAAAGGTCGAGGAGGATAGGCCACAGGTCCCACAGTCCCAACTAAATCCAATTGTGGCGGTCTGCCGTCTCAACAGCCCACTGCCTGTGAAAGACTATAAAATGCGCTGGTTGAAAAGCAAGTTAAAATACTGGGTGCAAATGAACTATTTTATTAAAAAAAATTAATGTCAATAATTCCTTCTTCCTGACAAGTTGTCAAAAATCCAACTAAAATCATACAAGCATAATACAGGGTATAGACAAAAATTTTAAACATTATAAATGAAATAAATAAATTAACACTAATCTAATCTAATGTATATGGAAGTAAATGTTGGATAATGAATAAAAAGAAGATGGGCGATAAGAGATGGTGCGAAAAGATAAAGAGGACGTCCTCGAAGAAAGTGGACGCATGTAAAGATGACTTAATAATAGCGAACTAGCCATTAACAAAAATGAATAAAAAAAAAATAATTGAAAAAATTCCAAATCATGGGCTTATATATTTACTAGATATTTTCCGCAGTTTTGCACGCGTGGTGTCGTGTTTATAATATAATCAAATACACGACTTTCCAAAAAAAAAGGCGGTACAATTTTTAGAGTCCATGATATGTACGTGATAGTATTTAGATAAAAGTTAAGTAGATTATTCTAATATATAAGTATAATAATCTAATTAAGAATATCTTTGAACACCAAATTTCTGGTACGGTTTTATATGCTAATATCACCTGATTGCATTCAAACTTACACTTAACACGTTACATAAAACTATCATTGAAAAAAGCATTTCTCCCTTAGCCTGTCGGGGTGTCGAGACATCAAAATATGTCGTTTTTCCAATTCACTCATATTTTTCATACCCGTGCGTAGGAAGTTCCACTTAATTGTTTTTAATTATTTTTATTTATTTTTATTTATTTTTATTTATTTTTATTTATTTTTATTTATTTTTATTTATTTTTATTTATTTTTATTTATTTTTATTTATTTTTATTTATTTTTATTTATTTTTATTTATTTTTATTTATTTTTATTTATTTTTATTTATTTTTATTTATTTTTATTTATTTTTATTTATTTTTATTTATTTTTATTTATTTTTATTTATTTTTATTTATTTTTATTTATTTTTATTTATTTTTATTTATTTTTATTTATTTTTATTTATTTTTATTTATTTTTATTTATTTTTATTTATTTTTATTTATTTTTATTTATTTTTATTTATTTTTATTTATTTTTATTTATTTTTATTTATTTTTATTTATTTTTATTTATTTTTATTTATTTTTATTTATTTTTATTTATTTTTATTTATTTTTATTTATTTTTATTTATTTTTATTTATTTTTATTTATTTTTATTTATTTTTATTTATTTTTATTTATTTTTATTTATTTTTATTTATTTTTATTTATTTTTATTTATTTTTATTTATTTTTATTTATTTTTATTTATTTTTATTTATTTTTATTTATTTTTATTTATTTTTATTTATTTTTATTTATTTTTATTTATTTTTATTTATTTTTATTTATTTTTATTTATTTTTATTTATTTTTATTTATTTTTATTTATTTTTATTTATTTTTATTTATTTTTATTTATTTTTATTTATTTTTATTTATTTTTATTTATTTTTATTTATTTTTATTTATTTTTATTTATTTTTATTTATTTTTATTTATTTTTATTTATTTTTATTTATTTTTATTTATTTTTATTTATTTTTATTTATTTTTATTTATTTATTTTTATTTATTTTTATTTATTTTTATTTATTTTTATTTATTTTTATTTATTTTTATTTATTTTTATTTATTTTTATTTATTTTTATTTATTTTTATTTATTTTTATTTATTTTTATTTATTTTTATTTATTTTTATTTATTTTTATTTATTTTTATTTATTTTTATTTATTTTTATTTATTTTTATTTATTTTTATTTATTTTTATTTATTTTTATTTATTTTTATTTATTTTTATTTATTTTTATCTATTTTTATTTATTTTTATTTATTTTTATTTATTTTTATTTATTTTTATTTATTTTTATTTATTTTTATTTATTTTTATTTATTTTTATTTATTTTTATTTATTTTTATTTATTTTTATTTATTTTTATTTATTTTTATTTATTTTTATTTATTTTTATTTATTTTTATTTATTTTTATTTATTTTTATTTATTTTTATTTATTTTTATTTATTTTTATTTATTTTTATTTATTTTTATTTATTTTTATTTATTTTTATTTATTTTTATTTATTTTTATTTATTTTTATTTATTTTTATTTATTTTTATTTATTTTTATTTATTTTTATTTATTTTTATTTATTTTTATTTATTTTTATTTATTTTTATTTATTGTTATTTTTTTTTATTTATTTTTATTTATTTTTATTTATTTTTATTTATTTTTATTTATTTTTATTTATTTTTATTTATTTTTATTTATTTTTATTTATTTTTATTTATTTTTATTTATTTTTATTTATTTTTATTTATTTTTATTTATTTTTATTTATTTTTATTTATTTTTATTTATTTTTATTTATTTTTATTTATTTTTATTTATTTTTATTTATTTTTATTTATTTTTATTTATTTTTATTTATTTTTATTTATTTTTATTTATTTTTATTTATTTTTATTTATTTTTATTTATTTTTATTTATTTTTATTTATTTTTATTTATTTTTATTTATTTTTATTTATTTTTATTTATTTTTATTTATTTTTATTTATTTTTATTTATTTTTATTTATTTTTATTTATTTTTATTTATTTTTATTTATTTTTATTTATTTTTATTTATTTTTATTTATTTTTATTTATTTTTATTTATTTTTATTTATTTTTATTTATTTTTATTTATTTTTATTTATTTTTATTTATTTTTATTTATTTTTATTTATTTTTATTTATTTTTATTTATTTTTATTTATTTTTATTTATTTTTATTTATTTTTATTTATTTTTATTTATTTTTATTTATTTTTATTTATTTTTATTTATTTTTATTTATTTTCATTTATTTTTATTTATTTTTATTTATTTTTATTTATTTTTATTTGTTTTTATTTATTTTTATTTATTCGATACTCCCATACAAAATTTCAACCCCGTATCCTGTTTCTCACCCTTAAGATATGATGTGTATAAAATGTACAAAATCCTAGTGGGTGTTTACGTTGAGAAAGGAGCAACTTAGCCAAGTTTCAAGACAATCGGGTTTATAGTTTTGGAGATCTCGTGATGAGTCAGTCAGTCAGTAGTATTTCGCTTATGTAGATATCAGGGTGTTTCTAAATTCATGCGACAAAATTCAGGAGGTGATTGCTCGTATTAAATTAAGATGGGTCTTTCCTATAACATAATTTCGAGATAAAGTTTTATGAAATAAAATTATAATTTGAAATTCTTGTTTTATTTAAAAAAAATTTTCATTCTTAAATTTTTTTCCCAAAACCAATAGCTGCAGAGAAAAAAAATTAACAAGGATTTTAAGTAATATTTTATTTCATAAAACTTAATCTCGAAAAAAAGTTTTGATATGAAATAAAGTAAGGGTTACTAATTTCACCCCCCTATAATTTTGCGAGTGCACGAAAATTACAGAATTTCAAGTTTCTAGCTTTACTGAAATTTTAGAAAAAAATAAAAACTCAATTTTAGTCACCACCTTTTAAGGGTGATATCTCGGAAAGAGGTGGGCTGAGGAGATTTTGTTATAGAAAAGACCCATATTAATTTCATAGGAGCAATTGTAGGGTCTCAAGTTTTGATTTGATCCCATCTGTAGATAAATATTTGGAGATGTATATTTTTTAAATAATCACCAGACTGGGAGCTTATTGTTTGAAAGATCCTATCAAATAAATGTTGAAATAAAAACTGATACGTATAAAATGTATAATAATTGTAAATTCAGTAACAAGTAAAAGTTATAACTGGCAGTGTGTATATAAATAATAATGCTATTGCTTGGCAACCGAGGTTGCCAACCAGGCGAGTTTAATCCTTCAGTATTATAGCTGCCTCGTAAAGTAAGGATATCTAAAAAAAAGGTGTTGTGGAAAGTTAAGAACGAAAAGTATGTAGTGCGTTTGCGTAACTACAGCAGTCACCTCCTGAATTTTGTCGCATGAATTTAGAAACACCCTGTAGTTAATAAAATAGATTCTCAATACTCAACCGAAGATGAAAACTAAAATAAACTACCAATTTTATTTACGGCAATAATAATTGTTCATAAACAAAAATAAAAAAAAATCAGAAATAATATCTAACACAGGATATTAGTAGTTTTTACCACAGTTACGTCTTCTTTATAGAATATCAAAATTCAATATTTGTATTTTTTGATACTTTTTTTTTCGATATTTTTAATTTGTGATATTTTGAATTTTACTCTTATTTTTTATTATTCGATTATTTTTTATTTTTAATATTTTTATTATCAAATAATCTTATTATTAATTTTCAATATTTTTATTATCAGATACTGTTATTTTTCGATGTTTTTAATTTTCGATATTTTCCAGCTTCATATAATTTCGAATAATGTCCTTTCTTATTTTTAGACTAATAATTTTTATTATTCATTTATTTTTTATTAATCGATATTTTTTTTACTATTCGATTAATTTTTAATATCGATTATTTTTTATTTTCAATATTTTTATTATTAGATACTCTTAATTTTTTAATGTTTTTTTATTTTAAACCTATTATTTTTCCTGTTTTTAATTATCGATATTTTTATTATTCTAATAATTTTCAATATATTTATCATAAGATAATCTTATTTTTCGATTCTTTTTAATTTTCAATGTTTTATATTTTCGATACTATTATTTTTCGATTATTATTTTTCGACATTTTACCATTTCGATATAATATAATTTCGATATTTTGTCGTTTTGATATTTTATCATTTCGATGTTTTGTCATTTTGATATTTTGCCATTTCGATATTTTTAATGTTTGATATTTTTTTTTACAGGTTTCTTAAAAACCGGTACCAAAGGAAGCGCTCAAGGGAATTTCGGGATAATGGACTTAGTCGCCGGACTGCACTGGCTGAGAGAAAACCTTCCAGCTTTCGGCGGAGATCCTCAAAAAGTAACGTTGATGGGACACGGGACTGGTGCCGCTCTTGTCAACTTCATAGCTGTGTCACCTGTAGCCAAAGGTAAATAACAGAACTAAATTAATATAAAAACTGTTTATTTCTCATTAAATGACCTGCGAATTTTCTGAATTTTAAAAAGTTTTTAAAAAGTCATGATTGCTTTTTATATATAATATAATAACTATATTACCAAATAGTTAAATATCAAAGCACAATAACAAAATACACCCTATATAAAGAAAGATTAACAGAGATAAAACCCAGTAATCGAAATTCGTAAAGCTGGCCATACGAGGCTATACCAGTAAATAAAAATGGATAAGATTATAGAAATATAGTCATAACTACATACAAATTGGATAGAAAATGTTAGACGATTCAAAAACTAAAGAAGCGGGAGCTGAAATCTTTGGACTACAGTCAAAAACAACAATTTCGCTGAATCTGAAAGAATACGTAAAAGTGTTTCAGGTTAAACTAAGAGCCATACAACACTATACCATTTACATTCCCATTTACTCTGGTAGCCAAGCAGCTCAATGGCAATTCTTTCACTAGAAATCAAAGAGTGCTTAGTAGGCTTAACAGAAATAAATAGACAAACAAAATTACCTTAGCATGGGTGCCAGACCACGTAAGGGTATCAGGGCAATGAAAAAGCCGATAAACTAGACCAAGAAGGCTCAGATAAGATTACGACAGGTCCCGAACTTCGAACCTTTATGTGCAAGTCATTCATCAAGCAAAGGATACAAGATAAGTCTCAAGAATGCTAAAACAACTATCCAGGATTGATGCAGGCCAAATAATTAATTAAGGAACCATTGCCTAAGATCACGAAATACCTACTGGATCAAAAACGACAAATATTAAGGATAATAGTAGGTATTTTTATCGGACACTGTCGCCTAAAAAGGCACATGGATGTCATAAATCCAGCAGAAGCAAAATTGTGCACGTTCTGTACCAGTATGATAGCCTGGCTAGATTGAGGTTTCTAACACTAGGTGAAGAAAAGTCAAACCAAAGCTGCTGTCAAGGCTCCTTTTTTTTGGGACGGGGAAACCGCTTGGCACCCGCTGCTGAGTCTATGCAGCAGGTAGTGTCAGGCGCAACTCTGACTAAAACCCCCCTGTTCTTCTACTAAGCTACATATAACTGGATACCGTCGTGTAGACATTCTTTCAGTTATAGAGCTGTCTTTATTATATCTCTTGTGGCCTCCTCCTTTCTTTATTTTCCTTTGTAATCAATATATTTTTCATGAAACCGTGTATTATTTTCCATCTTTTTTCGCAGCTTAACATGTTTTCCATTATAGACTTCTCCACCAGCGGGCCCCCTAGTTCGGCTTCCAGTTGTTGCCTATTTGCAACCCATCTATTGCATATAAAAATCGTGTGGGCGGGGTATCTGTTTCTCCTCAGTATTCACAGGACTCGTATAGTGACTTGCCGATTCTAAAGGTGAAGGTTTTAAAGCCCTGTCATGGCTTGTATTAAAAAGTAGTCTACCCTTCTGTGTTTGCACTTCAACCACGGGTTGATCCTTGGTATGAGCTTCTTAATCCTCGCTGCCACTTCCCTACCGTTTTCCCATCGTACCTGCCATTTTTCCAATGTCTTCTCCATGATGTCCATTCTTCTATTTTGATCCGCTATATTCAGAAACAAGCTTTGTCGTTCCTCAGCCAGAAGGTCTATGGAAAGCATCCTAGCCAGTACCTGGAGGGCTTCGGATGACACAAGTTCTGTATCCACTCACAATCCTCAGGTTTGCTTTTCTCTGGATACTGATGAGTTTTATTTGTATTTTTCGACTCTCATAGCCTTGCCCCATATTGGCGCTATATAAAGTAAGATGGATTATACCACCCCGCCCAAGACCCGCCTTTTTGCGTTGCCTACAGTTTTTTCTGATTTTTCTACGGTCTTGTTTATGTTTGTATTAAAAATATGTTTGTCGTCTATCCACACACCCAGATATTTCACGCTTCGGCTTGGTTTAACCATATTATTTCCTACTTGTATAGCTATTCCGTGTCGATTTCTTTTCCCTTTAAAAATAACAGCTTCGCTCTTCTTTAGCGCAAGCTGCAGCTTGTGTCTCCTCATCCGAATTTCAATTTGCATTACTGCATGCTCCACCATCTCTTAGAGTGTTTCCTTTTCATCAGCCTCGACCAGTATTGAGAGATCATCTGCAAACGCCAACGTTGTGCATGATTCGCCAAGGCCTAGTCCCAGTACAGGGTCGTACAAAATGTTCTACAAGGTTAGTCCTAAGACCGAGCCTTGTGGTACACCGCCGCTAACTTGCGTCTATGCCTTCTTTCCGATATATATTTCCCTGCTAGTTTTCAATAATTTTAATTAAGTATCCGTTCACTCCTAACTGCCTAATTCTGTTTATCCTCCACTATGCGGAGTTAAAGGCGTTTTTGACATTTCGCACCATTTTTTTCTGCTATATTTAACCCAGTCAATCCCCCACTTAATAACATGTATGGCGGATGTCCCCTTCCTGAACCCGAATTGCCTCTCGGAGAATGCGTTATTGTCTGCTAGCTCCTTAAGCAGTCGCTCTCTAACCATTGACTTTTTTATTTGGCTTACTGATTAGAAGTATATCTACCTTTTTCCTTCTGGCTGTAGTAAGGGCTAGGTCATGTACAGCCCGGGCCATGCCCAGGTTGGCTTGTAGAAAACGAAGAGCCATAAATAAAGTAAAAATAAAATTGGATAATATAAATTAAATAAAGCTACTAAATAAGGCTACTAAGTTTAATAAAAAAGACCAAGCTAGAAACATATAACGAGG